>VSDK01016088.1:389900-482106 GCA_009767595.1 Symbiodinium kawagutii
GGCTCTCGCTGCCACGGGAAGTGGTGGTGTAGCCCGCGGATGGTTTGACGGTGGTGGTTTAGGGATGGTTTGACCATGGGGTGATGATGGTTTCATCATGGGTGATGGTTTAGTGATGGTCCAATGATGGTTTAATGATGGCTTTAATGGTGGTAGACTTCTGTTTAAGTGATGGCTGATTGATGCCTAACGATGGTACGTGATGGCGGTTGTGTGATCGTTGATGAAGATGAACCAATGCTTAACATTTCCCAACGATGGTCATGGCACCTCATTGACACCCACATAACCCATCCGGTAGTGGAGCTTGGCCAAGCGGAAATGCCGATTTCGCAGCAATGGTGGTTCTCGGATTCATAGGGTTTACCATTGTGCCTTAAACATCAATGCCTGCATGCTGCTAAGATTCATAGGTGTAGGTTGACAACATCAAGCATCAACCAGCATCGACCACCATCAACCACCATAGACCACCCTCAACCACCATTCACTGATGCTAAGTTCCCTTCCTTCCTGATGCTCCCTTTCATGCGTTGCAGCCACGGTTGTTCTGACAGAAGTCGCCCGGACAGTTGCAGATCTCAAGTGCAGGGCAGCTGGTCATCAAGCAGGTGATGTAACCAACGAACCAATGGTGAATTGGCAATTAAAAGGTGATTCAACCCATTTTTCCTTAATTACCATTTGTTGGTCAATAGTTGACACTAGGGTATACTAATAATCATAGGGGATAATAGCTACGTATGGGTATGGGTCAATATCAACCAACCGAAACACGGGTAGTAGTTCACATCCCAACAGTTTGACAAGTTCGGTCACTTGGGGATGTTCTCCACGGTATCAGGGTATTGCTCCACAGCCAAATGAATATCAGTTGAAACAATGTTTATCATCAAGAATAGCCAATGATGACCAGTATTCACCAATTGCAATCACTCACGACAATGATGATTAATGGGTAGTGGATGATGAAGCATTACTGACCAATATCCAGAATCGCTCTTGACTAAGACTGATGAACACTGATGATATCAAATAAGTAGTTGGCAAACGACAATCAAGCAATGTATTTGCTGATGATACTAGTGGACTGACAAGTTGGAAGTAGCTAACAGCACCAATGTCGAGCCAGGATGAAGTGAGCTCATGATCAACCGCAAGTTGGCCCTGAAGCTGATGGGCTTTCCTATACTAAAATTGGAAGCAGCTGGAAGTTGACTGATCCTGATCTGGCGATGATCATCAAATTTCCCAACCTGGATCCTGTCAATGTGGGTATCATTGCATAATTAACTTCTTTCGATGGATTCCTTCATTTCAGCTTCAACAACACACAAACTGCTGCTACACGTTGCCCTTTGCAGTTGCCATGTCGAGCGGCTGCGGCGGCTATGTGGCCAGAGAAAGTCATGACTTGATTGATGTGCACGTGGTGTTCTTAGCTGGGGAAGAAATGCTGCTGAAGATCCCTGGTCACACCCTTGGAAGGGAAGTCCACCAGATGGTCTCGGAGAAACTTCTGTCAAAGCCAGGTGCACGAATATCTTTGCATCATGGAGCTTCGAAGTTAGTCCTTCTACAAAGTTTGCATGAGCAAGGTCTGGTTGGCAGAGTGGAATTGTCATGTACCTTTTACCAAACGGATTTGTACGCAGCCTGGCTCTGCCTTCAGAGACCAGAACCCGAAGAGTTTGCACAGCTCCAGGGGGTGACGCGCCTCGAAGGTGTAGGTCATCTGCGCTGCCTCCCCAAGTGCCTTCGCAGCTTGTCCTTCGGTCGTTGGTTTAATCAAAGGCTGCAGGACCCGGGGACCTTCGAAGCGACCTTGGGCTCGCTGGATCTCCAAAGTTTGACCTTCGGGGACCGCTTCGATCAAAGCCTTCAGGGCCTAACCTTGCCAAGCACTTTGCACAGCTTGACCTTCGGCCGGGACTTCAACCGAAGCCTGGATGCCTTGCCCAGTGCTCTCAGGAGATTGACCTTTGGCGATGAGTTCAACCAAAGTCTGGATGGCGTCGTCCTACCGTGCACCCTTGAAATCTTGACGTTTGGCGACCGCTTCAACCAAAGTTTGGAAGGGGTCCATTTGCCACCAAATCTGCGAAGCTTGGCGTTTGGCAATCGTTTCAACCAGAGCTTGGAAGGTGTGCTTTGGCCGAGCGATCTTCAAAGCTTGACCCTTGGTGAATGGTTCAACCGAAAGCTTGGCACGACCCCCAGCAGTCTGCGAAGTTTGAGATTTGGAGACCGCTTCAACCAAAGCCTCAAAGATGTGACTTTGCCAAGCAACCTTCAAGCTTTGCACTTTGGCCGTGACTTCGACCAGATCCTGAAGGAGATTACTTTGCCAAGCAATGTTCAGAGCTTGACGCTTGGCTCCTGCTTCAACCAAAGCCTAGACGATCTGCCATTGCCAAAAAGTCTCCAAGACCTAACTTTTGGGTACCACTTCAATCAATGCCTTGGCGAATTGTCATTGCCAAGGAATCTTCAAAGTTTGACGCTCGGTGCCCGCTTCGATCAAGGCTTACAAGCTGTGACTTTGCCTGGCAGTCTTCAAAGCTTGACATTTGGCTTTGACTTCAATCAAAGCCTGCAGGGCGTGGTCTTGCCAAGCAATCTGCACAGCTTGGCGTTTGGTCGTGACTTCAACCAGAGCCTGCAAGCTGTTTCCCTACCATGCAACCTTCGGAACTTAACATTTGGGGACAGTTTCAACCAAAGCCTGGAGGGTGTGACCTTGCCGTCCAAGCTTCAAAGCTTGACGTTTGGATACAACTTCAACCAAAGCTTGCTGGATGTCACCTGGCCAAGCAATCTTGAGAGCTTAACACTAGGGGCTTCTTTTGACCAAGAGCTGGAGGGTGTGACCTTACCGAGTGATCTTCAAAGTTTGACATTCGGCTACCATTTCAACCAAAGCCTGGAGAATGTCACCTTGCCCCCCAAGCTTCAAAGCTTGACATTTGGCGGTGACTTCAACCAGAGCTTGGAGCGTGTGACTCTGCCAAGTAATCTTCAAAGCTTGACGTTCGGATTTTGTTTCAACCAAAGCCTCGAGCACGTGTCCCTGCCAGGCAACCTTCGAAGTTTGAGCTTTGGCGATCATTTCAACCAAACCTTGGATGGTGTGTCCTTGCCAAGCAGTCTGCACACATTGGTCATGAAGTGTGTACTGGTGAGCTGCCAGTAATATGCATTGCGATATGTTCAATGGCTAAAAGGTTGCTTGTGTCTTGCTGCTTGTGGATCTTGCACGCCAGAAATGTATCTCATTGAATCTCGGGACAGAGCGTTTTGGAGTTATCAGGAGTGGCCACGGCAACGTGCTACTAACTGGCGCATGTTGCAGTTAACCACTGGGGATGCCTATGGCACACACCGGATCACACCGGCCTTTTGCTTCAGGATTGTAATGGGATAGGGTTGGTGAACAACGGCCAGCACTTGTTGATAGAGACAAGCAGTTCTTTATGACAGTGCCAACCGTTATTGTAGACATCAACACGTAGGAAATCACCAGCATTATTTGCACCAGCATGTCATCATTGTTGTCGTCGTCATCATCATTCGTTGCTATTATCATCACCATTATCATGTCATCATCACATCATCACTGTCATCGCCATCATTGTCAACATCAACGTCCTCATTGTCACAATCCACTTCCACCACGACCAGTCTAATTGTTTGTCACGTGCTCTTATGTTGTCTATATCCCTTCCATTCCCTCCCATTTTTGACAGTATTTGCTGATGGTTGTCTACTAGTCGTGTCAATTTGTTGGTTGACGATTTGTTCTCAGTGGTGTAGGAGTGTGTTTGTTGATTGGTTATGCTCTTCGACACAACTCGCAAACCAACCTCTGACCAACCAGCCATTGCAGTATCAGCTCCGATTATTTCAGCATAGTAATATTGCCGAGTACGGGTTGCAAAGCACCACAAACTAAAATCAGCAACGATTATATATATGACAACCGTCATTTGCTATTTTTGACCTTAGCATCAACGATAGTAGTGACCACTGCACAACTATCCCTCAACGTTGCAATCCATGATTGAACCGTCATAGCCATTTGATACTGATGAATCACTGGTTGTGATAGAATGGGCTAACGCCCAGGTGCCGCCGACCCCCCGAGTCGAGTCTCTATTGGAGAGGCAGTTGAAGAAGCAGGAGACACTGGGAAGAAGCAGGAGAAGAATGCAGGAGAGCAAGAAGAACAAGGATCGAAAGAAGAAAAGTAAGAAGAAGAGCAAACCAAAAGCAGTCGGAGAAGAAGGAAGAAGGAAAAAGGAAGGGCCGGAAGGAATAGAAGAAGAAGAAGAAGAAGAAGAAGACCTGCCGGGACACGTTTGAAGGCGGGCCTTCGGCAGTGCACCCTGCTAGAAAAATAGGGGTGCTGGCCCGTCGTAGCGTGGCCCCAGGCACCGGCGAGGCCAAAACATGTGGGCCAACGCCAGGCCTCAACGCAGCTCTGATTGGTGATCACCATTGAAACCATCAAGTCGTCATTCAACCAGCAGTGAAACTTCCATTTATCCATCATGAAACCCACCATCGAACCATCATTGAACCACCAGTATACCACCATTAGCCCACTATTTAAACATCATTAACCCACCATTAAACCACCTTTAAACCATCATTAAACCCACCATTAACCCACCATTAAACCACCATTCAACCCACCATTCGCCCATCAGTCAACTCTTCATTCAATCACCAACCACCACGCCCAGCGCCACCAAGGCTCGTGGCCGTACACCTTTACACCTGGCCGCCGCCAAGGGGCAGCACCTGGTGGCACCTCGGACCAACGGCTTCCCAACAACCGCAACGCGGGTAGCCAAGGGTAGCTACCACCAGCCACCTGTGCTGCTAAGGTAGCTTAGTTCACCAGGGTTACCAGTGATTTTCTATCGTTAAGTATGGTTAATAGCGGTTGATAATGGTGAAGTTGGGCTATACATGCTGAGTTCAGCATGTCTTACTGGTTAATTTTAAGGATGTTGATTTTAAGGGTGACCAATCAAGCTAACTAGCAATACAAGTAGTTCCCGCACGAGGCGGAGGCGGAAGTTTCCAAAACTTATAAGTGCATATAGAAAAAAAAACATTTGAGCCTATAGAATGGCGGTCAAAACATCACGAGCGCGCAACTTGTCTGGAGAATGATCTTGTGTTGCGGTTTTTGACAAGGCAATGCATGTCCTGGGTCACGAAACAAATCAAACTGTTTCTTGGGTCTGGAAACAGAATGACTTTGTGATGTCATGGATGTAATTTATGAGTTTCGTATCACAAGCTTTCATTCTTCGTAATCTTGGAGAGGTCTTAGTGTAAGCTAGGGTTGTCACAACTGAATGTATCATGTCACTGCCTTCGAAAATTGGTATTTCACTCATCAAATCATCAATGAAGTATTTCATTAAAGACCACGGGCAAGCATTGTCTACAGTCTTACAAGGCAAGCATTGTAATGTGGGGCAACTTGCGACAGCAACGCGACGCATCCGTTTTTTTCCGACAAGAGCAATTGCAGTCGAAACGATCATTACACGGTCCACAACGACACGCGCAATGAATTGCTGAAGTGTTTGACACAACTCAAGAACATGTCGCTACAGCTCATGCAAGTGCGTGACTAAATCAGGATGATACATTAGCATCCACAAGAGACGCGCGTTCCCAGGTAGAACTTTGATTTCCACATCTTGAGGGTGTCCAGTCACTAAACTGTGCGCGTGAAAATAAATGAGAAATTTTTGCATCACATCCAAACCTTTATACGTCAAGACCATGTGCGTAAAATCTTGGTCTTCCTCTAGAAAGCGCAAAACTTGCCAGAGGCAGTTGTAGCAGACACCAAATTCACAATAAACCAAAGCAGTTCTTTCGTCTCTCCATAAATTGTGAGTCTTATTGCATGCAACACACCAGTTTTTCTGCAGCGCTTCGTAGACCCGCAAAGCCCTTTTGAAGCCATGTCTCACTTTCGATGCGTCAACAGATTGAAATAACACATAGTCATTTGGAACAGGAATCTTATCAATGGTTTCTGCGAGAACCAGTGTAGCGAAGGACGAGCCCTTGCGACGACTGTTGCAGATTTGTCGAAACTTCTCCGTCGAGCATGTTCTGGCACGAAAGAACGTGGAACAAGCAGACAAACGCAAGACAGTTCTGACGTCGTACCATGAGAATTGTTCGACGCTGTCGATGCAAAACATGGCCATTGTTTGGACACGGTCCCCAGCGACGCGCGTCCTGTTGCTATGTCTTGAAAATGAACTATCCCCAAAAAAAAAAGACTACTAAGTCCGTCCGTCATGTGACTTCCCACATTCACATTGTGTCACCAATTGGTTATCTCATCGATGCTTCTTGTCTATGATTTCTTGTTTCTTAGTATATTTTCTCGACCTTGGACATTTTATCTTGTGACCATTTGACCAACATCTTTTTACATAAGTTCCTTCGCAGCCACAGACAAAACACAACCCATCCGTCTGAGACCTAGAACTAAGAGGATTTGAATATCCACTGAAAACTAGATTCCAAAACTACTTCAGTTCAGGATCCTCAAGAAAGAGTTCAGTATCCTGGAGTTGCCAGTTGGTAGTCAGCTAAGAAAACAAACGCCTATCCCGTGATTCTACGATCGAGGCAACAAGCAACCACCATGCTGGGGCACTGTAGCACCGTTGTGGATATGATGATGGCATACCAACCACGGCATCATCCACCTGGCCCGCCACCACCAGGGCACCCGGATCATGTTGCATCCCTTTTCAGCGGGCCTGCAGCACGCGGCTGACAGCAGTGCCTACTTCCAGGCTTCGGAAAATTTCCTTCCTCCAGCTGCAACCTTCAGACGCGCTCATATGGGGGGTTCTATAAATTGGAAACCCCAAAAATGGTTGGTTTATTACTATCAGTTGACTGTAAGTGATTAATGATGGATGATTTAGGGGGTACCCTATTTTGAGAAACCCCCATATCCACATGAGTCGAGTCGTTAGGAGAATCCGGGCAACCAAGTTCGCAACCGCATCGGTCAACAGATAAGGCTTTTCTTTTTCGCACTTGTGTTGGGGGGTTCCGCGTTCTCTCAGTCCACAAGCATTCAAGCATGTTTACACCAGGGGATGGCCCAACCAATCAACCATCCTTTTGAGATCTTTTTCCTTTGGAGATGTATTTCTTTTGAGATGTATTTCTTTTGAGATCTATTTGTTTTGAGATCTATTTCTTTTGAGATGTATTTCTTTTGAGATCTATTCCTTTTGAGATCTATTTCTTTTGAGATCTTTTCAAATCTTCGTAACATGGAAGTTCCGCACTTCGTAACTAAACTTCCTTTGATTATTGTTGGACTATCATACACGAGGCAATGGTGGTGGAACACCATTTGACAATGTCGGTTACTAATGATGATCATCAAATGCTGGTTTCTTACAATCAGGAACCCCCAAAGCTATGGTTGGTTCATTACTAAACGCGTTCAAGTGAATGACAACTGGGGGGTAGCCCTAGCTATTAAAAACCACCATTTTTTGAAACCACCAATTTCAAAACCACCATTTGATGTAATTACCTGGTTACCCTAAAGGGGATGATAACTGGCTATTGGTTGGCTGTGATCATTGGTATAGATTCAATCTGCTGAATATTGGGAAGCTGGGTCAACCCAGTTGATTCACTGATGCCGCTACCGGGGAAGCTGGCCGCGTAGCTTCTGCACCAACGAATGGTTGCTGGGCATGAAACAAGCCATGCACACGATCATCATTGGCGGTACACCCACTATTGATGGTTGGTCCCTTTGATTGATGATCAACAGCTAGTAAGATTGTGAAGTGGGATCTGGATGAACTTGCTCGATGATACACCGTCCTAATCTTTCAGCAGAAGCATCAATAGCTGTTGACTATGTTGGTCATAAGTTGAGTTACAAGCCATTTGACTATGCTTAGCCGTGGTAACCTATGGTTGGTCAGTAAGTTAGGTAACCTATCCGACTTACAGCCATCATAGTATCATCATACTTCAGCCTGGACTATCAGCTCAGACTTACCTATCAGACTTACCTATCAGACTTGCCTATCAGCCATCATAGCATCAGCCATTGAACTATGGTTATCATGGCGACAGATGGCTGATCCCACGATGGTTGGTCAGTTGTCACCGAGGTCAAGGCCATCCTGGACTGCCTCACGGACGACAAGGGCAATAGCTACGACCCCCGCAGCGCGGCAGCAGGGGGGGATTGGCCGAGGCCAGCAACGAGGGAAGGAACGCCACAAGGGTAGGGATTCCCAACCATCTTTGGCTTGATGATGATGGTTGGGAAGATGGTTGGTAGATGGCTAATAAGCATGGGTTGGGAGATCATTCGCATTGTCAACCATGGGTTTATGATGGTTAATGATGATTAGTAACGGGGAAAATCGTGGTAATAATGGTTGATATTGGTTTGCCAAACAGCTGTGCTTTGACATGAGACTTTGTGTGAGTTAAACAGCAGCCAACCACCAACAACCAGCTGCTTTATTCTTTGAACATGAGATTTATGTGCGACACAGTATCTGCGGAAAATAACTACAGGCCAGCAGGATTGTTGGTGGCTGTTGGTATCCAAAGAATGATTCTCGGCCTTGGGTATCATGAAAATCCCTGTGTTTCCATTTGCGAAATGCTGGTTGGTGGTTTGATTGACATGTGTTATTTTCTCGAATGATTATTGACAAGTGGTTGGTTGACAAGCATATTTCAAAGGGGTGGTTCAACCACCATCCAGAATACTTTGCAAAAGATGCGCGTTCCTTTTTGAAGACAAGAAGAAGCAGCAACAAAGATCTCACAGCGTGGGCAGCAAAGGTAGCAATCACAAACCTTCGCTGAGGGGTGATCATTCAAGGTACCCAGGCCCCAGAAAACGGTGGTGGATCCACACTAGCCGTTTTTTCTTCAATTCAATGGTTGTTTCAATGTATTTTTCAGCACAGAAAATCAATCGTTGTTGATTTGTTGTAAAGAACTTGTTTTTTTTGGACGCACTTTATGCATTCCTTCCATCATCCCCGTGCGAGAAAACGTTATCAAGGAGGCTAATTGCAGAAGGTCGCATATTCACCATTCTGAATCCCCAAGTGGATTAGATTAATTTGGGGATTCTATTACTTAAGTATAGGACTCCTATAAGATTCTATTACTGTAATTGTCATCAACAGATAGGGTGGGATGGTGTGATGTTCATTGGGGTCGCAGGAGGTGCCCAATTTGATTTGGCCAAGCCACTTCAGCCACACCCAAGTGGCCGCAATCGCCAACCCCTCAAATGAAGTGGCCCGAAGTGGCTTGAGTGGGCCGGAGGTGTATTCCGAGGTCTATTTATGGAGAGAAAGGACCGTTCAAGAGCGGATAGTTTATAGAAAACCGTTTCGAAAGCAAAGCGGAAACGAAAAATCAGATAAGAAACTAGAGGAACATATAAGAAACGAAACATTTTGTTGCGAGAACTTTGCTGATCATTGAAGAAGAGGAGCGAGATTTTTAGAGAGACTACTTTGAGCAAACACATGGGAAGCACTCGAGTTTCATCTACTGATACCTATACAGTTTGAAGGGCGAAGTGGTACACATAAATGTTTTTCTGAGGAGAGAAGGATATCTTAAAGGAACAAACTTTTAGATGAGAAGGTCAACAGAGGATTGGGGACAGAGGCGACCATGCGCGGCCACAGAAATAACTTCTTCAATTATCGCCGCACAGGGCTCAGCTCGACCGAAGCGTCAGAATGCTATCTGACAAGGAAGACAGACTGCTGGAGTGCCTCAAAGCAAGCTGATTTGCAAGAGTTTGATCGCTTGTTCACTCCGAAAAGGATGCTTCGTTCTCCGGGGGTTGGGCACACGACTCCACCAAATACCTCTTCCTCCATTGGCTTTTGGGGCACGTCCCCTCGGAGATCCTCGATGTCGGCAGCAAGCCATCAGCCATTCCCGAGCAAGACGCCGCTTCCAAGAACTCGTTGCAGAGGTTTGTCAAGTTCATGGCAGAGAATGTGACCGGGGAGACAAGGACTGCGGCCACATGATCACCTGCGATGGGTGCAGCCGTGAAACGATTGAATCCTAAAAATCGGCATCTGCCATAATCAACACTACTAATCCCTACAATCCCGATACCAAGCTACAATCACTAGCCATTGAGTCCCAAGTCTCCCAACTTGTTGATCCCCCAAGAACCACTCGAGCTAAGGATCAACCCGTTGGGATCTGGCGCCCAGGTTGGGACAAGAAGGAACGCTTTCGGCACTACGGTGCCAGCGACATCGAAGATCTTCTCAATGAGGAGTCCCTCAGCCGCAGCTGTGCCACGGGGGCCCCAGGGGCCATGGCAGGGGGCGCCCGGAACATCCCAGGGTGGATGGCTGATTGATGGTTGATGAATGGCTGGCGATGGTTTCATGGTTGCTAAAGGCTGGCGAATCATGGATGAGGGCTGGTACCCTCTTCAGCCATTTTTTAAAGCAGTACCCACATTTACTACCAATTAAGCCTCAGTGATCACCTATTCACCACCACATCACCAGTAAACTACCAAATCAACCACCAGATCAACCATCGTTAATCCCATCAGGAACAGCAGAAACCACATGGGTGTTTCTCAAACTAGGGGTGCCCCAAATCATCCATTACTAACCCTAACCATTTCGATTTATAAACCAACCATTTCATAGGGTCCTCCATTTCAAGAAACCCCCACAATTATGGATTACCAATAAATCACATTTCCCATCTTTCACCCCATCCTCAACCACCATTAACCATCCTTAAACCACCATTCAACCACCACTACCCACATGAATCACCCATCCATCATATCATTTCACCCTCCTCACCTGCCCGCTTCACAGCGCACCACCGAGGCCACCGGTGTGTCCCCTGCTGCTGCTGGATCACCAGAAGCGACTGCCTTTGCACTTGGCTGCACTGCAAGGCTTCCCGCAGGCGATCGGTGCGCCAGTGATGCCGTGGTTGATGCTACGGTTGATGGGTAGTGGTTGACGGGTTTATGGTGCTTAAGTCACTGGTGGTTTATGGTCACTATGATCAATGGTGAATTGATGGTTATAAAACTGCTTGATCAATGGTGTGGTGATGGTTTATGGAAATTGATTGATGATTATAACTGGTTGATGAGGAATTGATGGTTGTAACTATGGTGAACACCATGGTTAACATTGGTAAGTGACTATCAGAACTGATGATTTTTTGGTGAATGCCATTTTTGTAGCTATGGTGAACACTGTGATTTCGTGATGGTTATATCTTATGCTGAATATCTCGGCTGGTACTATGATGTTATGGTTTGCAGGTCATGATAGTTGATGAATGAGGTGATACTGATGGTTGATGCTATGCTTACTGATTTGACTGATCATTCTAAGGATTGATAATACTGCTTACCATTGATAAAACTGACTGTACTAATTATAAATGATGGTTGTCCCAGATCATACTGGCTACAACAGGCTGGCGCACTTTTGCCCGGTACCGACCGTAACATTGCTGCAGTCTCAAGCCAGTTCCAACGTTGGTAATCCACCGTTAACCACTCCGTTAACCACGGTCAACCATCACTAACCATTGCAAGATGTTCACAGTTTAAGCCTAGTATTCAGAAGGCATGAAGCATCACCGGAGTGAAAGTCATTATATGCAATGCGTCATTTACCATCACTACACCGATCGGCAACCATCCTTGATTATACTCCAATCATCATTAAGCATCTCAAATCATATGTCAAGTTAATCATAATTGTTCTGTTCAAGCCTGGATGCACCATCGTTATGCCTCATTGACCTTCACTAGCCATGTTGTGAATCATTAGTTAGGATCATAATCATCATTAGTCATCATTGACAATGCCATCATAAAGCATCACAAAGACCATCATCAATCGCCATCATTGAGACCGTCATTGATCATCATTCAGACCATCATTGAGAGCATCATTCACCTTGTCCATCCATGACGCCTAGACCCGCCATAGCGATTTGGCGGTGGGTCAAAACCCTGTACCCCCTGGTTCCCCTATCATTAGCCATTGCTTTCTCTATTATTGTTGGTTATCATCCCCCAATGCTGGTTGGTTGATATTGGCCCAGCTCGTAATTTCTTGCCACTGGCAGGGCATCACGTTGCTGGGCAAATTCATGCTGCAGAAGTTGGACTGCAGTGTTCCTCGGCAACAACCGCATAGCCGTAGCTGTTCATGTGATGATAACGAGAAGGCATGGCTAATCGTAGGGTTCAGTTACTAGTGGTGAATATAAAGGGGGATAGGTAACAATTGTGATCAATAAGGGTTGATGGTTTGGTCAATCGTGGTGTTGATAGCTTTTAGTCGTGGTGCAATTGCTGGGGTCAACCATAGACAATTGTGCGCAACGATGGTTAATAATGCTTGGTGACGAGATACTAGGAGATTGCCAAACAATCATGGTTATGGGTATGGGCCATGGGTGATTTGTGAGTGAAACGTTAAAGACGCATACAGGTGGTGAATCATAGCTGATGTGTTTTTTGTTCGCACATACATGCATACATACGTACGTACATACATACATGCATGCATGCATACATACATACATACATACATACATTCATTAATTGAATTTCTGTTTGCACCTGTGTCAACTACTTGAACCGATTGGAAACTACATACATCAACATGCATATATGAACATATTTTTGGCTTGGTTGTGCCAAATCTTGCCACTAATCCACGGTTGATTGATATCCCTGCTGACGATTGGTGGCTGAAAAAGCACGCGCCCGGTTGATTCGTTAGGTAATTCTCCTGTCCTGGATTACTATGCCTGTTCTGAATTGCTGTGGGTCCTCCTTTGGCCAGCCAATGTTTGGGGTGCTTCAAAGGAACTATCACTGACATGCAGAATGCCTTGCGAAAGATTTTGATTTTGAGGCGGACAAACCTTGCTTGCTATGTATTCTTCATTGTGGGAACTGTGGAGTGACCATGAATCTACGGCTGATCAACCAATAAATCAGGAGGTCACCATTTTGCAGTCCAAGATCAGACCCAACTTTACCCATCAATCAGCATTGTTGCTTTGGAATTCCTCGCAACAAACCAACCAACCCAACAAGAACTAGCCGTCCAACAAACCAAAGGACTATTGAAACTGACTAACCCAAGGAGGTATAGTTGCTATCGGCATTTTTACATGCACATATATCCTGCCATCACGGTTGGATCTTGTTGGTTACAAATGCTAATGAACCATCACTAAGAAACAAGATCAGGATATAACCTTGGATCCACGAAGAGCAGGATGATTAGCATTAACCCTAGTTGCGAATAGCATGAATACACCAACTATCCATTAACCATCATCAAACCATCATTAAACCATCATCAAACAATCATTAGACCATCATTGAACCATCCGTCAACCATCATCAACCACTATGCACTATCACTACTAATCATCATGAACCGTCATCGACAATCAGCCATCATTATACATCATGAACCATCATTAACCATTATATATAAACCATTGTCCACTATTGATTAATTAAGCATCATGAACCATCATTAATCATTATTTACCATAGTCACCATTTTTCACCATTGAACAACGTGAAATAACATCAATCATCATGAACCATCATTCAGCGTTATTTACCATACCATTATTCACTACCAAACATCATGAACCAACATTATCTGTACCTGCTAATCAACCATCAACCACCATGTGTTCCACCAGGTGAGCCAACTGCAAGCGCCGGATGCTGACGGGAACAGTCCTTTGAAGCTGGCCTTGGATCGGAAACATTGGGAAGTCGTCAGGCACCGGCAGCGCCGACGACTGAGGGGATTGTTTTTTAGTGTGTGTGTGTGTGTGTTTATTGTGTTGGGTTGTATTTAATGGTGTTGGTGTTTAAATAGTGTCTATTGTGGGATTCTATTGTGTTGTCTTAAATGGAAGAATAGTGCTTAACAGTGTTTAATAGTGTTTAATAGTGTTAATAGTGTTTGATAGTTTATTTAAATAGGAGTAATCCCACTCATTGTGCTTAATTGTGTTTAGTTAGTCTATGATATTGTTTATTGGGAATCTATTCATTGCGTGTTTGATTAAGAGACTTCTAAACAGATTAGAGATAATTCCAGAGTTTTTTTGTGGTCATTGTCATTGTTGCTGCCAGTATCGTTGTTGTTGTTGTTGTCGTTGTTGTTGCTATTACTCCTGTTGTTGTAGTTGCATTCTTGTTGCGGTCCTCGTTGTTGAGTGGTGCATGAGTCGGGCAATCACAGGATTGATGTACAATCATATTGCAACGTCTCACCAATATGCGTTGTACATTTGCATGTTTAGTGCAATCGTTATGTAATGTCATATGTTTCCACCACTGTCACACAATATTTGCATCATAATTACTCTTATGGTACCGTTGTTACACCACTATTTGTTTAGCAGATTTATTGTAACCTTCATTATCAAAGTAGAAATTACTAGTTTGCTTTATCATTATATATGTCATTATTTACTACCAACTAGGTTTACGCTTCGCATTATTGTTTCGCACTGCCGTTGTATTGGCTTCACTATAGCGTACTATACAGATGATTCTTGTTTGTTGTTACCGACACTATTGTTAGAATTGGGGTTACAACACAAACGGTGTATTTTCCAGTTTCAGAAAACCAGCGATGTTTTGTTTTAATGATATTTACAATCGTGTTTGTATTTGTCTATTGCTGCTGCATTTGTGAGGATGAACGATCAAAAGCACTACCAGTAAAAATATCATACTTGGCCACAATTTAGCGTACTTAATCCATTTTATACGTTGGTCGGACCATTGGTTTGCCATTATCGACCAGGTCATTGGCCATAAAAGAGATATTCATAGCCATTATCAACCTCAATTAACAACATGATGGTGAACAATCACAAATACTCATGACCCCTCATCAACAAACACTACCTCTTCAGAATTTGTTTTATCATATACATCATTGTCAGTTGCTTTGCTGTTACCATGACAAACCATTGTAGGCCATAGCAATAAATTGTCATAATCATCATAAATGACAAGTATCAATCGTTCTTGAATAACACTCTTTGTCAATCACTACTGTTATCACTATTACTTCTATCGATCATCACTACTATCATTATTACTGTTACTATTTCTACTAGGACTAGTTGATCAATTATTACAACTGTCATAGTAGAAATAGTAATAGTAATCAATCAGTAGTTATCAACCCATTAGTCACTATTGTTATTCTAAATGCCCAATAGTAATCTTTATTACTTATATTGCTACTATCATCAATAGTAGAAATGATAGTAACAATCATGATCAACTATCATTTATCAACTAGTAATAGATTATCTACTACTTAATAATCATGATCAACCATTTATCGGTTGTATCACTACTAGTTGATCAATAGTAATTACGAATTATAATTCAATCATTGACTAGTAGTTGATGTCAACTATATCATGAATAAATGCATGACATCATTCATAGTAATAGTCAATTATTGATGATCAATATTATTACTAGCTTGATTATTACCATGAGTAATTATTATCATCAACTAGCTCAATTTGATTAAATTCAACGACTATCAATGGTATTACTACTATCATCAATAAATCTTTACTATTAGAAACTGTCTATTATTTATCTGTCACTATCACAATCATTATGTCACTAGTAGTTGATGCATTGGCATGACTATCATCAATCAATATGACTATCATCAATCAATGCCAATCATCATTATCTACCAACAAAATAGATCAACTAGTTGATCTTCATCAATCAATCAATGCCTGGCATCCACTGCTGGTCCCCAGGCGCTTGGCCTCGTTGTTGGAATTGCCCGAGCCTCCGGAGCTGCTGCAGCTGGAGATCCAACAGCTGCAGGGGACGCCCCTGGGAAGCCAGGCGCACACGACAGCACCCACCGGGGCACCACCGGTGCCACCCACCGGTGGCTTTAAGGGAAAACGAGGCAGGTTCAGGATGATTCAGGATGATTCAGGGTGGTTAATAGTGGTTAATAGTGGCTAATAGTGGTTAATAGATGGTTAGTAGATGGTTTTTAGTGGTTGATAGTGGTTAATAGTAGGGGATGATAAGCAGCAAGAATGGTTCATGGTGGTTTTTGGTGGTAAATCCATCTATTATCGATGGAAAAAAGTGGTTTGTAATGATTAATAGATGGTGAATGATATACTTAGGTGCTTCGTTGGTTGTTGATTGTTGGTGATAGTGGTTGTTAATGATTGGTGTTCGGCTGATGTCAGCGGTTAGTTGCAATGGCTATCATATATGCTGGTCACGGGTAGGGAAAATGGTTGGCCAACCATGATGGAAGCGGTGGCAACGAACCTTCAGCCATGACCCGGTGGCAGATTCAGCACCAGGACACTGGTGTTGTAGCCAAATCATGTGTCAAGATCCGAAACGGGTGAGATTTTATGTAATATTTGGTCAAAGATGCAGGACATGTTAGGATCAAAGATGAATTTGCTCCGCGTAAAAGATGTCAAGATCAAAGATCCAACTATGTATATTGGCATTTCAGTATGTTGGCTATCCAGAACATGTCTGCCGCAAACAGTTTGTTTGCCCGAGTCTGTGAGCCTTTGGCTATGCTCAAATTTTCTGTGGGCCGTTGCTTTTGAGCTTCGGCGCTAAACGGTAAATCGTTGCCACACCAAGTGTTTTTGCAGCTTGGCGCACGAACCTCCAGTCCACTGCCTCATGATCGGGGAGAACCAAGGGTTTGGACGGAACATGTTCTGAATAAACCCACTATGTATGGTGAATACTATTTGTGGCTGAGGATAGGAACTGTCAAATAGTGCTATTTGATAGTCTGGGATCAGATCCAATATATTATCTGGATCAGAGATGCAAAATCGGATCTTCCAGTAAGTGGTACCCTCTATGCTGCACCAGTGATCCTATAGTGTTGGCCGAATTCACCAGATTTCTTTGACCCCAAAGACCGTAAACCGGTGCGAGATGAACCCAGCTGCAATGTCGGAATCCTTAGACATTCAAGGAGGACGTCCCAATGAGATTGATGTGCATGTGGTGTCCATGACTGGAGAAGAACTCTGTGTTTTGAGGATTCGCTGTGACGCTCTGGGGAGAGATCTGCAGGAGATGGTCTCAGAAAAGCTTCCGTCAAAGCCAGGTGCAAGGGTCTCATTGCATCATGGTGCTTCGAGTCTGCTGCTGGACCAAACCTTGCAGGAACAAGGCCTTGACAAAACTGTGACATTGTCATTGACCTTCTCCAAGACGAATTTGTATGCTGCATGGTGTTTTCTTAAAGGACTTGACCATCCTGAAGAGCACTCTACACTTGAGGGTGTGACACGGCTAGAAGGAGTGACAGTTTTGCGGAGCCTCCCAAGAAATCTTCGAAGTTTGACCTTTGGTCGGGATTTCAACCAGAGCCTGGAACAACTGAGCATCCTGACCAGTCTTCAAAGCTTGGAGTTTGGCGATTGCTTTAACCAAAGCCTGGAGTGCCTGACTTTGCCGAGCGATCTTCAGAACTTGAAGTTTGGTCGCTACTTCAATCAAAGCCTGTTGGATGTGACCTTGCCAAGCAATCTTCAAAACTTGACCTTTGGTCGTAGCTTTAACCAGAGCTTGAAGGGTGTGACCCTGCCAAATACCATTCGAACTTTGGCGTTTGGTTCTCTTTTCAACCAAAGCTTGCAAGGTGTGGAATGGCCAATAGCACTGGAAAATTTGAAATTTGGGGATCGGTTCGACCAAAGCCTGCAAGGAGTGAGCTTTCCAGACAATCTTCAAAGTTTGGCGCTTGGCGATGATTTCAACCAACCCCTTTTGGGTGTGACCTGGCCAAGCAATCTTCAAAGTTTGACGCTGAGTGATGATTTTGATCAAAGTCTCGAGGATGTGATTTTGCCAAGCGATCTACAAAGCTTGACTCTTGGCAGCCTCTTCAACCAAAGCCTTGAGAATGTGGACTTACCCAGCAATCTGCACAGCTTGACGTTTGGCAGTAACTTCAACCGAAGCTTGGAGCGCGTGACCTTTCCAAGCAACCTTCAATATTTCAGGTTTAGCGATCGCTTCAACCAAAGCCTTGAGGCTGTCAGCTTACCAAAAAAGATCCAAGGATTGAAGTTTGGTTTCAGTTTCAACCAAAGCCTAATTGGCGTCGCCTTGCCGAGCAATCTTCAAGTCCTGGCCTTTGGTCATGACTTCAACCAAAGTTTGGAAGGTACGACCTTGCCTGGCACTCTTCAAAGCTTGGCATTTGGTCACAAATTTGACCAAAGTTTTCAAGGTGTGACCTTACCTGGCAATCTTCAATGCTTGATGTTTGGCGCTGCTTTCAACCAAAGCTTGCATGATGTGTCTTTGCCGGCGAATCTTCAAAGTTTACACTTTGGTCTTAGCTTCAATCAAAGCCTCGAAGGTCTTCACTTGCCAAGCAATCTTCAAACCTTGGAGTTTGGCGCCGAGTTCAACCAAAGCCTCAACTGCGTCACCTTGCCAGACACGCTTCAAGAAATCAAGTTCGGCTACAATTTTGACCAAGCCCTTTGTGGCGTGACTTTGCCAAGCAGTCTTCACACCTTGACTTTTGGTCGTAACTTTAACCAAAGTCTGGAGGGAGTGGCTCTACCAAACAACCTTCAAAATCTGACCTTCGGCAGCATCTTCAACCAAAGCCTGGAGAATGTGACGCTGCCAAGCAATCTATGCAAGCTGGCGTTTGGCAGCCGCTTCAACCAAAGCTTACAAAGGGTGGCTCTCCCAAGCGCTCTTCAAAGGCTGTTGTTTGGGGTTGACTTCAATCAGAACCTAATGGATGTGACCTTACCCAGCAACCTTCACACTTTTTCAATGAAGGGCATACTTGTGAGCTGCGAATGGATTCCAAAATTGTGGCCGTTTCAGCAGTGGCCACAGCACGCCCAGTGGTTGATGATTAGATCATGGCCATTGGAATGGTAGTACCATCGATCACTAATGATCAGCATGATAATCTCAATTGGATAACTTATTCACAGATTAGTTGGGATCACAAATGACTCAACAACGATGATTGCATTAATCCTCAATGATGATCTGTGACGTTCCACAACAGTTAATCACTATTGCTTGATCACGGTGATGCTTAATGATGGTACCGGTTGGTTAGAGGGGTGCATACATTTGTTAATACCCAGTTTTTACCTAACAATAGTGCCGTCATTAATCGCAGATCGTCATTGACCATCGTTGAACCACCGGGTTGACGCCTTTTTCTTATACCCACCAAAACGCAACAATATCAAAAAAGGGTGCCTAACCCATGGTTAACGTTGGTTAGCTGTAGCTGAGTCACCAGAAACCCCTGGAGGTCCGAGTGAAAGATGACTTCACCATCGACTCCGGGAAAATGATGCGGAAAGGCAAGTTTGAAAATGGGTTGGTTGGTGGGATTGGGGCCTTCCCGTCCTCGTCAGGTTGAGGAGTTTGTGTGTTTGTGTTTTTGTGTTTTTGTGCGTTCCAAGTATTGATGCTATTAGGATCCTAGTTATTGTCCTTGTCAATTGTCAGTGTTGGTTATCATTGTTCTTGTTGTTGTTGCTGCTGTTGCTTACTGTTGTTCATCATCATTGCTAACTCTCATTTCACCTTACTAACCACCATTTGTTGGTTGTTTTGGTTCTTGTTGCTGTTTACTTGCCATCCTTGCTATGTACCTATGAACAACAAGTAACAAGTACAATGGTGAGACAATTGACACCAATAGGTGTCACTTGACCATTGTTCCTGTTAGATGGTTCCTGTTGGTTACCATTCTTCTTGTTGTTACCACCTATAGGTGATAACCACCATTCTTCTTGACCTATTGGTTGTTGATGGTTCCTGTTGCTACCAGCCGCACCGGCGGCCCATGGCCGTCGGAGAGCGCCCCAGGAGAAGCCGGGCTCCTGGAAAGCCGTGAGGATGAGACGGTGACCATTCAGAAGCTCAGCGAAGGGCACCACTTCCGAGGGATTTCTCGCAGCTGAAAAATGGAGATTTGCAGGGGATAATAGTGCTTAATTATAGGGATTAATGGTGATTTATAGGCATTATAATCACCAACTATAGGGATTTATGGGGAATAATCCTTTGTAAAACAGGGGATAATCAACAATAATAGGGATTAATAGAGGATTTTAATGGTGAATAATAGGGACTTCTAAGGCGATAATCGCCAACTATAGGGATTTATGGGGAATTATCCCTTTTTTAGTAGTGATTTAATAGTGAATCCTTATAGGGATTAATAGGGATTTGTAGGGGATAATCGCCAACTATAGGGATTTGTAGCGGATTATAATGCTTAATTATAGGGATTATAATCACCAACTATAGGGATTTATAAGGGATTATAATGGTTCATAAAGGTTCATGAGTGAAAATGGGGAGAATTATCCAATCATGAATAGGGGATAATCACCAACAAATGGTGGCTTTATAGGTGGCTTATAGGGATTAATAGGGATTTCTAATAGTGAATAATAGGGATTTACAGGAAATGATCACCAAGAACAATGGTTAATGAAGGGATGTTACAATGGTTATGATGAGATTAATAGCAATTATGGTGATTAGAATGGTTAGTAGGGGATGATACCCAACAAATGTTGGCTTTATAGTGGATGATAGTGTGCAATAATAAGGGTTGATAGGTGATAATGATAGGGGATTATATCAAGTTATAAGGGGATAATCGCCAACAATATCAAGTTATAGGGGATTATAATGCTTGATTATAGCGGATTCTAGTGCTTAATTATAGTGATTTGTAGGGGATAATCACCAACAATAATGGTTCAACATCTGCTAGATAGAGGTTTCTGAAGTCATAGGGGTACCCCCAACTCATCCTTTGTTTAATCATTTTTAGTAATGAACCAACCATTCTTGGGCATTCCCGATCTGAGAAACCACCACTTATCTTCACCGCTTCAATTTGGACGTACATTGCCGACCATTTCTCTTTGGACGAGTTTATGAATATGGATCTAACTGGGATGTCTATGGATATGTTCTCTTTGTTTCAAGTGCGTGAATATGATGGATATGTCTTGCTCATGCTCGCACATGTGGTCTTCAATGGATGTATGGAGCCATGGACATCAATGCGTCCATACTCGGATCGCAGATGTGATACATGTTTACATTCGATACTGTCCTGTATCGTGATAATTTGTGTACAGATATTGTCATATGTTCTTGAACATCAGATGTTAAGGGTATATCATATTTCAGTGGCATGGTGGGTATCAGATATGAGTATGGTTCAAAATTGTTTGGAAGAATGTTCTGAACATTCCGACTTATTTAGCATCCTCTTCATTCAGATGAGAAGCGCGCCCGCACGAGAGCTTAGTATTCTGGCCAAGTTGAAGCTGGAATCGCCGGAAGAAATAATGTTGACCATACATACCAGAGGCGATAACAACCAGAAGCAAAAACCGTATGCCAGAACCCAATGAATCCTGGTTACATGGTCAATCTGACACATCATCTTCACAAGCAAAAATCAAACAATCCCTAGATCATCCAAAATCATGATCTGACAATCCAAAATCATCATTTGAGAATCCAGCGGCGCATCTTCATGCCCAGAAAATCCCCAGATAAATCCACAAAAACAATCCCCAAAAAAAATCCCTAGACAATCCCCCAAAAAGATCCAACAATCTGATCCTTCCCATGGTCTGACCCACCCACCTGGTCCTTAGCCGAGGTTCGTGGGTGAGCGCGTGACCCAAACCTTTGGGCAGTTCGCCGGCTGCTGCGTCCCGGAGAAATCGTAGCTGGGCGCGAGGGTGGACCATGGTGGACCATGGTGGACCATGGTGGTGTGGTGAACGGTGGCGAATGGGGAAAATCGTTGGTTTAGAATGGCTCAAGGGGGTTGATTCTGGTTGAAGAATGGGAAAGTGTGGGGAAATGGTTGGCTGAGAATGTTTAATCGATAGTGGATGATGGTGGTTGAATCATGGAAAATCGTGAGTTCACACTGGTTTATAATGGAAATAGTTGCTTTAGAATGGTCAAAAGCGGTTGATACTGGTTTAGAATTGTTTAGGGTGGTCAGTGATCGTTCATAGTGGTATGTAGTATCAGTCAATGGTTGATAGTGGTAGTTGGGAATTCAGTACTATTGCTGTTTGACTACGAGCTTGACTTACAGTGACGTTAAAGTGGTTAACATTAGCGATGATGCACAATGGTTCAGATTGGCAGCTGAATCGCTGAAAGTGGTTGGTGGTTGACAGTGTTTATCAAGGATTCGCGGTTCAAAGTGGTTAATGGCGGTCCATAGCAGCCAATTCTTTGTAGTGTTTAATTCATGGCTGTCAAATCATGGTGTAAAAATAAATGGCAACACTCAATATAATCAATGACAATTGTACTGATTAAAACAGCGGATTTTGATTATGTTCCATTCATACAGGATTTTTGGCAGCAAGCCCTTCATCCGTCAGCTTCGCTTTCTTTTTCTGGACACTTGGGACAAGGCGGCTCAAGAGAAGGTTGTGGAAGTTTGCATGGGGCTATGGCGAAATAAAGTCCCGAATTTCCCTACAGCCTATGGACCAAGAATTTATCGCAGGCAAATCCAAAGTGGCCGCGAGCTGCGCGGGCCCTCTTCCAAGGGCGGATCCTGGCAGGTCCCGGCCATGCAGCGCCGGCACGGGATTTCGAGCGGCGCAAGACCTGATGTGTCACCAGTGATGTGCTCTTGGAATGAGAAAGGCATTTGGGAAACACAATGCCATTGACATCAACTCATGGTGTGGGCCCTGGTGCGCGACGTGGGCTTAATCGGCTGTTTGGGCGTCCACCTGCGCAGGATTGGTACAGTAACAACCCTGCAGCTCAAGTTCCCTTCCTTGCAGATCTTGTGCATGTCTTCAAGCAGCGGCGTCTCTTTTGGAACCCAGAAGAGCTCATTCATGGCCAGCTATGTACGCGCTAAGGGCATTTCAGCCGAAGCGACAAGGCATCAGCACTCTTGCAGATTCCAACAAGCCTCAAGGCAAGGCTTTCAATCTCAAAGTCTTCAAACTTTAATGCAAAAAAGAAGACCCAAGCGGCGAATAATGCGAATGATTCATCTTGTTAAGAGTTCTCATCCGGAGAATAAGTGATGTTGGACTAGTCGGTCCAACAAATTAAATTTGATGCTGCCTCTGGACCTAACATGGCGCCATCCGAGCACATCACTCCGGTCGCTTCAGATCGGCTGGCGAAAAGTAAAGCAGCTAGTCAGCATGAAATGACAAGCAAAACCGACCAACCAACAACAACCCAAATCAGCCAAAAAGAACAAACAAAAAGCCACACCTGTCAAGTAAATACGGTTTTAGTGATGGGCAATAGTGGCAGTTGTTTATTAGTGCATCCTACCATCAATGCCATTAAATTTCAATGATATTAAAATGACCGTGATCATCAATAATATAACTAATTTTCAGCCATCATTATATCCATGCAGTATTCTTGCTTACTCTTGTTTGTCCAGCCCTTGGAGAGTGCATCCTGCCGTTTATCCTGCCATTAAATCATGTCAAGACTATCAACCAACCCACCAACTCTTACGTTTCCCGGGGTCTTTTCCACAACCAATCCTGCACCATTCTCAATCACCACCAACCACCATGGGCGATCTTTGACCATCACGGTCAGAAGCCAACCGTTAACCAACCTTTAACCAACCATAAACCAACCATAAGCCACCCATGAACCACCCATGCATGAACCAACCATCAACCAACCAACCACCACCCCCACCCACCCCCCACCCCACCTGGTGCCGCAGCGTTCCCAGGTTTCTGTTGAACGGTTCGACCTGGCGGCGCCGCGCCAAGTGCCCCTTCCCCACCCTGCGCAGCCGTGCGAAAGCTGCAGCCGAGCCATTGGCGCTGAATGCCTGTGACGAGGGACCTCGGAAGGGATAAACTGAACAGCTGTGAACCTGGGAGCTGTGTTGAATCAATGGTGAGGCTGGTGGTGAATGGGCGGTTCATGGGTGGTTAGTCAATGATTGTGGGTGGTGATGGATTGGTGGTAGTTAATGATGATGGTTAAGTAGAGTCTAATATCATGATCATGGCATGAAATGTCCGTTGCTGGCTAATGAAACTAGGATGGTTAGCCCATTAAGCGAGCTAAAAATGGTTGAGCTGGTGGTTCATGAATGGTTCATGGGTGGTTAGTCAATGATGACTGGTCGCAGGCATCCACACTTAGCAGTTGGTTTGTCCATGATTAATGGCTGCTTCATGATGGATTAGTGATGGTTCATGATGATGGTTCAGCATAGTCAACTGTGGTGAAATATCATGATTAATGATGGCTTGTGTTGATAGTTAGAATGGTTTAATGGGTGGTTAGTCCATGATTAATCGGCGGTTAGTGAAAGGTCGATGGATGGTTTATGGATGGTTTCGGCTCATAGATGTCTGTAGTGAATCATAGCGATAGTTGATTCTCCTGGGGAAATGGGCTCAAGATGGCAACTGTGGTGAAGGAACGGTTGATCAACAGATGGTCGATGGTTGATCAATGGTAAATGGCCAATGGTGAGTCACAGTGATTGTTAGTAGCTGATTCTGGTTGGTAATGACTAACAAGGTTTTATTACGCTCAATGATTACGACTGGGGCGACAACCATCGGCCCAAACTTAGGACAGCTTGTTCAGCAGCATCAAACAAGCGCAGCAACAATGTATCACCAATGATTGAGAATGGTTACTGCTAGGCTTATGGGTAGATAATAATGGTGCGTCATGGTAAATGATGTTTGACATTGTGGTTATCCATGGTTAATGATGGATGGTACGAATGATGGTTAATAATGCTAAACTATGAGAATCAATGGTTAATAATGATTAATTATGATCACATATGCTTATAAACAGTTTTAAAGAGATCATTGCTACCGTCCATATCCAACAACACCTAGCAGTAACAACGACGACACGCGTCCAGAGTTGCTACCACAGCGAGCAGCTGGCTCCACTGTTCCGCAGGAGATGGAAGCGCAGCCACGTTTTCGGAGGGTGAAGCCGCTCGA
Organism: Symbiodinium kawagutii; assembly: GCA_009767595.1. Lineage (NCBI taxonomy): Eukaryota > Dinophyceae > Suessiales > Symbiodiniaceae > Symbiodinium > Symbiodinium kawagutii. The sequence continues at coordinate 415,101 of VSDK01016088.1, forward strand.
CCTCGGCAGTGGTGGACCACTGGATTTCCAGTTGAACAACAGATGAATAACAGGATATATGAACAGGGTTAACAATGTTGATGATGGTTGGTGGTTGATATCCAACTAGCTTGCCATTTGATCTAAACATGGGCCATGATCTCAATGTTATATGGTTGATCTTATTGGTCCACATTGAGATCATTGATGGACCAATGCATTTCCAGGTGTCATGGTCATCGTCGATGGTTGAGGTGCTGCCCAGTGCCAAAGCTGGGGCGCCGAGGTCGAGGAGACCTAGGGCTGATGATTCAGAGTGTTTCTCAAGCCAAAGGCGAGCCAACAAATACGTGGCTTATTACTAGAAATGATTGCAGGTTGGTGGTTTCAAAGATTTGTTTAGTTTTCACAAGTACTTTTTGACAAATGGTTTGTTGACTAATTTTTTTCATAGGGGTTGAAACCACCAACCTGATTAATGTTGGATGGTTTAGGGGTACCCCTACTTTGAGAAACAATCATGTCGTTATTGATGATTGATGATAGTGGTTGACAATTGTTCATATTGAGAATGACTACTGTTTTTCAATATAGTATCATATTGACCATTTATTTGTAGATTTATTGATTAGTGTTATGTTGTTGAGAATGATCAAAGATAGTAACCATACCGTAATGAAAATTCACAATTGACCATACCACATTATCGCGGATGGCGAATATCACTAAATACCATCGTATTACATGTGGAAGGCTATATGATCTCGATACCGACTTGAAATGCAATCGCAACATGAATCATCAGTACCCGTTAACAATGGTCATTGCTGGCTAATACTTACAAGAATTGCATCGGTTTTGGTTTGCTGGCATAGGGATTGAAGTATTTTGCAGCCAGTAGATTTCCAGAATTGTTCATACGCAATACTGATAAACAATCCACATGTTCAAAGCTCCAGGGTGGTCAGTGTCCGGATGGTTCCAGGTGTTGCTTGTTTTTCTTGCCGTCAGGTCTGTAGGGACCTGTTTTCATTTTACACATCTAATGTTTGAATGATCTGACATCATACATTGCATATTGCACATGATCTGTTTTTCCTACTACAAAATTTATGTTTCATTTCAACCACATGCGCATACAACTGCATGTTCATAATTCATATGCATATGTAGTCATTTGTTTATGCTTATGTTTTTTGATTCTGTGTTTATGTACAATTCCAGCTATACAAACAACACCACACCATGGAAATCACCTCACACGTGAGCCTCCCTTCACGTCCGGCGATCACTGCGCCCAGGTGGTTCGAGGCTTCGATGAAGGCCGTGGATGGCTTCGACTTCTCAGCGGAGCTTATCTGTAGCTCGGCGAAGCGGCGTTGGTTGGACAGGAGAGAAACGCTGATCCCTGGGATCTTCTCAGCAACAGGCCCTCACGAGTTGTTCGACACACTACTGCGCACGCAAGACCTTTACACCAAGTGAAATAGCTTGTTGAGCTGCCATGTTTCAAGAACAAGGTTTTCCCCCTTTTCTTTTTGACAGAAAATCTGTGAACAAGTTGTGCTTGACCTGGAAAGTTTGCTGCAAAGTTTCTTCGCTGCACTCGCCCATCACAGACAGCTCAGTTACAAGTGACCGTTATGGGAGCGGACCAGTGGCAAGCAGATCGACGATACAGGGCATGGCTTGGGCTCTGAAGCCATGGTTGGAGGAGCCGGATTTGAAGACCGACATGGCTATGGGTCAATATTAATCAACCAACTACTGGGGGATTTCCACCAACAACAACAAGGGAAAACAATGGTTAATGATAGGGGAACCAGGGGTACGGGGTTTTGACCCACTGCCACATGTGGAGGATACCAGAAGCGTTTTCACCCCTTTGCCCAGAGATGCTGAGATGATTCAGAAGATCGCGTCATTCCTGGAAATTCTACATTTGAGCATAGTAATTTGTAATGATGTTGACACATATGAATATATAGCAGCACCCATATGATATATTTCTTTCCTTATACATATAGATTATAGATCTATATGTATATATTTACAGAAAATATGTATATATACAGTATATATGTATGTTGACAAATTACTATGAAAATATAGCAGCACCCATATAAGATATTTCTATAACATATTTGTGTGTGTGTGTTTTCATCCATATGTAGTTATACATTTGCACAATCATATGTTTATGTGTGTTTATGTATATGTATGTTTTTATTGCTTTGCGTTAATTTATGAATTTGTTTGCTTATTTGTTATTTATCTATTTTTCTAAGTGTTTTGTATTTATAGAGATATGTGTACATGAATATGCCCACACATGCCCGCGCATCCACACATACTAGCCATTTCGTCAACAAACCGATTGGTTGCGGTCAAGTTGAATTGTGAACTATCCTCCAATCTTTGTCGCCGTCGCAGCCATTGTGCCAGCCAAGTGGCAGGATGTGTTTTCCATCAGAGAAGTGCGACTGGTTTAGGTTAATCTCTGTGGAATTTCACGATTTTGCCAGTCTGTTTGCCATTGTTCACCAGCCGATTTACCATCATTGACCAGTAGGCTCCGGTCATTAGATAGAATTGAGGATGTGAGATTAGTGGAGAAGCACGAACTATAGAGAGCGCATCTCCAACATTATCAATTGGAGCGCTTTCAATGCAGGGAATTGATTACCCGGCCCTTTTACCATTAAAGGTGATCAACCATTGCTAGTAGGTGTGTCTACCATTGTTTGCCGGCATTGGCCATCCTTCTCCAGTACCAGCCCACCTAAATTTGGTATCATAACCACATTGACCGTCATTAATACATCATTCATACTACAACTGGTCTTTGCATATCCTTATACATATTGTAGCCTTAATAACCAAGCTGCATAATTGTGCTTAGAACGAACAGTCTTCATGAACCAGCAACTGCCCTTTCCAACCTACTGACCACCATCAATCATTACTCACAATAGGATTTACTATGTTCAAGCATAGCATCAACCAGAGTATTAACCATAGCGTCAACTGTAATTTGCCGTGGTCCGCCATCACAAGCCTGGTGTGAGCGTGGTTAGAGCTGATAATGGACGAACACTGCGGTTCACCAGGCACTTCTTATTCTTGATATTACTAGTTGTTTATATATAAGATGTATTACTCATAATCAACACTAATAATAGAATTAATGGATTGTTCATCATACACCATTGTGCGGATTATGGACCATGGTTTCTACCATTCGTTATTTCATATTTTGATGCTTAGGAATGCTAATAGTTACCCTAGTGAAACCCATCAGCTATGAGTCAACAATGACTCATGATTCTCTTTGAATGATGAGTCACCATTAAATATGATTACAGTAAAATGAATTAAATTCATTAATAGCAATATTTTGATTATCAAATTTCTTGAAATCAAGGTACCAACAGTGAACAGATGCCATCCTGGTGCTCATCATTAATCACCATAGACCACAATGACCACAGTATTTGCCATAATCCCAATATCATTATACCATTTCCCCATTGACATGGGGAATCATTGGAAAAATCCATTGCTATTGTGATATCATTATTCACCATTGTTATGAACTATCGGAAAAGCCAAAAAACAAACTCCATAGCTCCCATTGGAAAACCATTGAATTGAAAAGCCATTTTAAAGAAAACCTGTGATCCTTTCAAGAAAACCATCAAAAAACAATTCAAAAACCATTATCAACCATTCTTACGAACCATTGTTTAACCAAAGATCCGAAGATCCATTGTTTAAAACCATAAAAATCCATCATCATCATCATCATCCATTATCAACCATCTTTAAACCATTGTTAAACCATCGTTAAACCATTGTTAAACCATCGTTAAACCATCGTTAAACCATCGTTAAACCATTGCCTCAACCATTATTAACCATTATCGACAATGGCTATCAACCATTATATGGTGAACCATAATGAAGAACCATTATCAACCATTATTATCAATGGCTAATAAAAACATTATTAACCATAATTAAGAACCATTATCAACCATTATTATCAATGGCTAAAAAACCATTATTTACCATAATTAAAAACTATTATCAACCATTATCATCAATGGCTAAAAAAACCATTATTAACCATGATTAAGAACCATTATCAACCATTATCATCAATGGCTAAAAAACCATTATTAACCATAATTAAGAACCATTTTTAACCATTATTAACCATTGTTCACCATTATTAACCATTGCTAACCATTGTTAACCATTGTTAACCATTATTAACCATTGTTAACCATTGTTAACCATTATTAACCATTGTTAACCATTGTTAACCATTATCAACCATTGTTAACCATTGTTAACCATTGCTAACCATTATTCACCATCTTTAACCAATCCTAACCATTGTTAACCATTGTTCACCATTGTTAACCATTGTTAACCATTGTTCACCATTATTAACCATTGTCAACCATTATTAACCATTGTTAACCATTGCTAACCATGGTTAACCACTATCAACCATTGATCACCACTGTTAACCATCATTAACCATTGTTAACCATTGTTAACCGTTATTAACCGTTGTTAACCAATGTTAACCATTGTTGACCATTCTTAACCATTGTTAACCATAGTTAACCATTATTCACCATTGTTAACCATTATTAATGATTATTAACCATCGTTAACCGTTGTTAACCATTATTAACCATTATTAATCATTGTTAACCGTTGTTAACCGTTGTTAACCATTATTAACCACTGTTAACCATTAGCAACCATTGTTAACCATTGTTAACCATTATGAACCATTGTTAACCATTGTTAACCGTTGTTAACCATTGTTAACCAATGTTAACCATTGTTAACCATTGTTAACCATTGCTCACCATTATTAACCATCATTAACCATTGCTCACCATTGTTAACCATCATTAACCATTGTTAACCATTGTTAACCGTTATTAACCGTTGTTAACCAATGTTAACCATTGTTAACCATTCTTAACCATTGTTAACCATTGTTAACCATTCTTAACCATTGTTAACCATTATTAACCATCATTAACCATTGCTCACCATTGTTAACCATCATTAACCATTGTTAACCATTGTTAACCGTTATTGACCGTTATTAACCAATGTTAACCATTGTTAACCATTCTTAACCATTGTTAACCATTATTAACCATCATTAACCATTGCTCACCATTGTTAACCATCATTAACCATTGTTAACCATTGTTAACCGTTATTAACCGTTGTTAACCAATGTTAACCATTGTTAACCATTCTTAACCATTGTTAACCATTGTTAACCATTATTAACCATTGTTAACCATCGTTAACCATTGTTAACCACCGTTAACCAATGTTAACCATTGTTAACCTTTCTTAACCATTGTTAACCATTGTTAACCATTATTAACCATTGTTAACCATTATTAACCATCATTAACCATTGCTCACCATTGTTAACCATTGTTAACCATTGTTAACCATTGTTAACCGTTATTAACCGTTGTTAACCAATGTTAACCATTTTTAACCATTTTTCACCATTGCTAACCATTGTTAACCGTTATTAACCATTGTTAACCATTCTTAACCATTGTTAACCATTATTAACCAATGTTAACCATTGTTAACCATTGTTAACCATCATTAACCATCATTAACCATTGTTAACCATTATTAACCATTATTAACCATTGTTAACCATCGTTAACCATTGTTAACCATCGTTAACCATTGATCATTTTTATCATCATCAATCCTTGTGATTTCCCAGGGTCAGCCCGTCCACAGATCCCCCGAGGCCGTTGCTTCTTCAGTTGGACGAAGCTCGAGTGGTTCCCGCGCTGACGCCCTGGCAGGGCCCAAAGTTGCGAGTGGGGCAACTGGTGAGGAGCAGCTGCGCGTTGGGTAAAGGTTGGTTACTACGGGTCCATAGCGGTTTATATGTGGCTAATGATGGTGAATGATGGTTGATGATGCGTAATGATGGTTGATGATGGTTGATGGTCGTTTTTGCTAGTCAACAGTGGTTTCTGGGTTGAGAAGCTGGTGAATGATGGCTAGTGATGTTTGGTATTGGTACATTCTGCTTGAGAAGGGGGTGAATGATGGTCAATGACACTTCATAGTATGGTAAAATTGTTGACTCATGATGTTGAAGGACTGTTGGTTATAGTGGTAGCCGACAAACATCATCAGGGTGTGACTGTAAATAGCAGTTTGTGATAGATAAGCCTAGGTTTTGAAAGGCTATCGGTTCGGAACGGTTGCTTACACAAAGAACAAAGGATCCATGTCTTCAATTTGCCAAGTCAAGTTCCAGCCGGCTAGGCCTCACGGACACGGATGTCCCTGAAGTTGGCCTTTTCGAGCTACAGTGAGCAAGAGTTCCTCAGCAACATTTCAAGACAATTCAGACGCCATTGCGCCCACCTTCGCCAACGGCCCCGGTATTCACATGACCCCCGCACTCGGGGTTCTCGGCAACGTGAACAAGGAACTGCGACAGCTTTGTGTCCAACACGGCACTGTTCCTCCGTTACATTCAGTTTCCCGAAAGATCTTCTTTCAATCAGCGCTATCCTCCAGCTCGCCCTTCTCTCTCCTGAATCCATCTCCCTTTACCTTGCCACGAGGAGTGCCTTTGTTTGCTGCTGTGTACTTGTGCCTGCAATTCGCCGCCGCTTCCTAACCGAGGATTCCACTGCAAGTTCATGCAGGTATGCAGAAACCTGGCACAGCCGGGCACCAACTGGAGACATAAAATATCGCCGGTGGCCCGGCCAGAGTTCGGCGGCTTGTCAGCCGTTTGAAGACGCCCCTCTTCAGTTAGCCCAATCACGAAGTATCGTCTTCGGTTGGCCCCATCACAAATTATCGTCTTCAGTTAGCAAGTGCGCAGCAGTTACCTATTCGACTGCTGCTGTATGTACGTGCAACTCCATCACGCAAAGATTACAATGGTCGTACTGGTCATAGCCATCACCAGTAATTAGCAAGCATTGCTACCTGCCATCTCTGGTGGTAAACCCCTGAAGTTCCTAATGCCGCTGACCCAAACATCGCAAAGCATGGTTATCAACCTTTGTTCATTTTTGTAATCACTGTTCGACCAACGAGTTGTTTAATAACAGCTTATGGACCAACTTTACAGGCTCTATGTAATTGTATTGTGATTGACAGCATTCAATAAACATGAAACATGGTAATGATTTGGGGGTTAAACAATGGCGAATGGTGAATGATTAATTTTACCGTTTGAACCCTTATTCATTGTTGGCCCACCAATCACTTATTTCTAACTTTACCAAGAATCATTAACGTTTAACATTTTCAATTACGCATCATGAACCTGTGGAAACCATTATTAACCATGAAGTGACAATCACTTTGATCAATTACCATGCAACCAATTATTCCCAATCAACCCTTAACCATCAACCCTTAACCACTGCTTGCCTTAGCAAAACATCGTAGCGACCCATGACCCGCAGCACACAGCGCTGCAGGACACGTGGCGAGTTGGTCATGGGACGCACGGTGCCTTGGAACAAAAGGGCTGTGAATGGGAAACAGCGATTGCTGATGGTTCATGATACTGGTAAATGGCTATGGGTCAGTATTAACCATCAATAATGGCTTACAATGACCAACCAAATCATAGGGAAAACAATGGTTAATGATGGGGAACCAGGGGTACAGGATTGTTGATGGTTCACGCTACTGGTAAATCATTTACCCATTAACTATGGTGTAACCATCATGAAATAATTTTTACTAGTAATAGCTATGATAATGATCGATATAGTTTACCCATTGTAAATAGGTAAGAGCAGCTTTGGTGTTTTAGAAATGACGGTTGCTGAATCATTACCGATTAATTCCAGTGTTTGAAATCAGCAACTTGGTATACCAGCAATGACGGTTGTTGATGGTTAATGGTTGATGGTTGGTGGTTGATGATTATCCAGGATCATCAATAATCACTAGTTTGTTTTCATGTGTGATCAACCAATAACGGTTGTAAATGGGAAATTGTGGGTCGTGACAGTGATTTCCCGCTACTCATAGTTGATTGATAGTGATTTGATGGTAAATGCAAGTTCGTGGTGTCAATGATGCTAATGGACGTTCATGACAATTTTCATCAGTGGGCAATATGTTTTAAACATTTGATTTAACTATATGGCATTTTTTCAGCATTAGTTTGGATTGATAGATTGTGGCGTTAATGGAGTCTTGATAATGATAAATAGGGGTTGTTCATGGAGTATTTCATAACTAGCGCATGTTTACTAACGATGAATTTTGATTAGTGGATATTAGTCATCATTAATGGCTAGTAGCGGTTAGGCATGTGTGACAAATCAATGACATTTGCATACACAATGATTCATACCGGTTAATGATTAGGAGTACCTGGTCAATTCGTTCGCTGTCAAAGGTTTTTCTCGCCATTCCTGTGACATGACCATCAACTGACCATCATAGAACACCATCATGGAAAACCATCATAGAAAGCCACCACGGAAGGCCATCCCCATCATTTCCCACCATGATTGGTGCCCCCGTTGGAACCGCCCAGACGGTGCCGCCCCGCTCGGTGGGTTTGGTGCGGCGCATCGATGAAAGCGACGCAGCCACCGTGGTCTTTGAGAACGCAGGTTGATGCCCTGGCGAGCGGTGAAGCCATGGCGGTGGTTGACAGGTGTCATTGGTGAAATGTGTGGTGATAAACCACCAACATTATGTTGGAATTTATGGTCGCGAAAAATGATGTTGGTAAAAACACTTTATTTGATTCATGGTGGTTACGAATATGAACCTTATTTACCAGATTTCATTGAATTTCATTGGGGGTAAATGGTGGTAAATAGTAGTCGTTCGATGGTAAACTTGTGGTTGATGAAAGGTAAACTGATGACATAATTGATGCTGGGTTGATTGATGTTGATGGTTAATGATGGTGAATAACAATTACTTGATGACAAATTGGTGGGTCATGGTGTTTAATTGATGGTAAATGTGTTGGTCGAGAATCATGTTTAATTGATGATTGCTCCCGGTCACACTATCGCTCATGATGGTCAAACATGGGGGTTACCATGATAATGATGATGATGGTTATTGTCAAATCATGGCTAGTACTATGGCTGGGAAGGTTTTTACAATGCTCAATGATAATTGAGTAATTCATGATAGTGGGAACCAGTATCATTACTAGTTTTTCAAATTATGTTTGTGATTGTCATTGGGATCAAGGTTGATGGCAGTCACCATGTTTCAAAATGATTGTCAATGTTGTCGTTGATCATGTTTGATGGTGGCTGACGTTGGTTCTAGTTAAAATGGTGGTTGATGATGACGAACTGTGGTTGGGAATGATAGCTATCCATGTGCTACAGTGATGTTCAATGATGGTGATTATGTTCATAGTAGACAACGGTTAATAACTGGCCATCACTAAAGCTGCAATAGTTTTGGTTGCTACAAGCTAGAGACGGTGACAATTGCTATTCATGCCTAGCAGCGATTATAATGATTATACTCGGTATTTTTTGTCATGCCTGTCAGGAGTGTTCATGCCTACGAAAGGTGAATGTCAATAAACATTGCAAAGAGTGATTGCCAGCCATGTTGACAGCCGATTGTTCGAATGATTGTTGATGATGGCTAAGAGCGGGTGCAAATAGTCAAGAATGATGTTTAATCATTGGCTGATAGACGTTAACGGGCTCTGAAAACGGTTATCAGTGGCAAAAAAGTGCAGTGTACATATAAGGATTCATCAATCAACAGATGAGACAGAGGTTTGATCACTGCCAGTACCACCTTAGTTATGATACATGATGATGTATGATAGTTGATTGATAAATAAACTGGACGGTACTAGAAAGTAGAACTTTCAGGATTGGTCGCTGCATAATTGCTTGTCAATCATGGCTTGTCGGGCTAAGTAAACTGTTTGACGATTGATAGTAAAGAGGCTGCAAGTGAGTGTAGCAAGTCAGATTTGGGTGCTCCAAAAATTATTTGTTCACCAGCTGTGCTATAGGGTGGACTACATGGCTAACAAGGGTATTGTATCATGGTTATGGTCTAATATGATGTGCATCATCATGTTGACTGTGTAATGGCTATAGCAATGTCCAGCATGGTCATCGCAAGCTAGAGCTGTTACACCATCACCCAAAAGATCGGCAGTGTACACTTGGAAGACACATGACATGTCTTGGGAGTACCACGAATGGGCAGCTTGACCAACATTGCTGTTGACTATACCCAGCTTGTTGTTCATCAACGGTTCACCAGAAACTGTTCACCATTCAGCAATCATTGAAACATAGCCCCTGCATCGCAGATCGTTGGTTGCGATTGCCTGGGAAGAACTTTGTGGTCGATCTGGAGCTGCTGCCCTATGTGACCATCTTGGAGGCTGGCGGTGATGGTGGTCGTTGCCCTAGCCCTAGCCCAAATTGGTATACTGATTTGATTTCTTGATGCAGTTTGTTGGGTTGTTGGCAGTTATTGGTTGTCTATTATGGACATTTATTGTTATACAAGTGTTTTTGCTTTGTCTGTCAGCTGTCTGCTGAGAACCAAGCAACTTAAAGCTGGATACCATGGATACCATGGTTTGCAGGATCATGTTGGCCCAGAAATGATAAGCTCTGTGAAGAGCTACAAAATGAGTCACTTGTGTAGCTTCACTGCATTTTAAAGAAAGAATAATCCCTCGTAATCAGCATGAAATAAGTTCAAGAAAAATTCCAAAAAAACATATTTATTAATTAACCAGCGTCTGTTTTTAGAATAAGATGTCATTCATCAAATGAAGATTACTATTTGGTTGGTGGTTTCAAAAAATGTTATTTTCCCTTGTAGTTATCAACGATTGGTTGGTTGACAAGCGTATTTTTCACGACAGGGTGGTTCAGCCACCAGCCAGTTCTCAGCCAACAGTCGTTCATCAAGATCCAAAAACTAACTCTGTTATGATCACGGCCAGGTGCAACAAGCGACTAGTTCGCTAATAACTTTGTTCTTGCCCGAAAAAGTATAGCATTTTCCCAGAAATTCCTATTAGAAGCCAGCTAGGGCACTGCAATGGTTGCAACAACCCCGATTGCTAACAAGAAGCTGTCAACAACTTGCTTTGCAATGGCTATGAGTTGTGATAGGTCTTCTATTGACTAGGGATTTAGTATAAGTGAAGCACTATTGACTTATTATGATTGTTACACAGCATACTTCTTGCTTTTATGCAGCAATGAGTACATCAACAGGTTAACCCATTTCGCTGATGATTGTTGATGGTCATCTCGCAAACTTTGTTGAAGAATCTATCACAATCCAGTGGGTTCCCACAAAGGCTAAGCATTTTGTGACCCAGTTTTAAGCTGAATCATGAGCAGGAGATAGAATCTAGGACTGCCAAGCTGTGTTTTGCCAACATGGGGGTTTATCAAAATAGGGAACTCCCAGAAATGGTTGGCTTATTAATATAAACGGTTAATATTACTAATGACAACGACCCCTTTCGAGGCAAGGGGTCACATGCACCAGCGAGTGGGGCACCAAAAAGTGATGGTTTCTAATTGGGATCCTTAAAAATCATTGGAATCCATCTTTGATCACTTTCTCCCGTGATTCAGAGTTGGTTTTGCTATTCCCGACTTTTCATTGCGCTTCGATTTTTTATCATTGTCATATATCCCTTGGTTTTCGACTTGCTATACTTACCTACCTTCTTCAACCAACATTATCATCTCTCTTGACTCACGATTCTTGATTTGATCCTTCTTGTACACATCTCTTGGTGATCCATTTAATTAGCTTTATCCTAGTGACAGCTTGCCTATGTGAGGATACCGTGCCCGGTGACACTTTCATCTCAGCCTCCTACTCGCAGAGAACATGTGAGATACTATTCAACCTTCAAATGGAGGTTGAGAGCATTGCAATACGCACGTGCATTGACAAGATTGATGCTCAGATTCAATCAATTTCTGGGTCGGTCGCAGTATACCGAACCCGTCAAGGAGGATGGCCCGATGATGTCTCAGGTATCATGTGGGCCGGCGCATGATGTGGATCTCCTACTTCAGGTAGACTAGCAGTGGAAAAAGATAAAGCGCGCGGCGACGATTTGATGCTCAATCCTCTCCACTTTTTGGTGGCCATGGATTTTCAACTGCCCAAACAATGATCTCTAAATTTCAAGTTCTTTTTGGCGGAAGGGGTTACACCCTCTCACCCGTAAGCGCGCGCTCCTCCAAAAGGGGGTTGGCATCATTAGTACTTAATATTGGATGATTTGGGGGTCCCCTGTTTTAAGAAACACGCACATGTGTTTTTCAGTTTGTATAGCCAAAAACGATATTTGTCCCACAGCAAGTCACCACCAAGCCGTTTGCAACCCCGACAATCAGCCATACGATGCCGTATTAACATATATTCGAGTTCTTTGCACAACCAGCCATTTGCAGATATATTTCCCAATATGTTGATCATCATCGACCATCCATGCTAATCATCATCAACCATATTCAACACTTAAATAGACATGCACAAACATCATTTTGAAATATGTATGAAGCAGCATTAGCCAATATCTCAACCCATATTAAGCAATAACGACCCATCTTAACCCATATTAATCCATATATCAACCATCATTCACCCTGGGAATGACCAGTCCTCCATGGCAAACCCCAATCTCCATGTGCACACGGTTCAGGAGCCGCGCAATGTACCAAAGGACGGTACCGTTGCCCCTGGGCAGAAGGGAGCTGACGCTTTAAAGTGATTCATTAAGTGATATTTGTTTAAGATCAAGTGATCGACTTATTGAACGATGAAGCACTTACTTGTGATTTTACAATATTGATGTTAGGATCAAGGGTCACTACAACTAAAATTCATTAGTGAGCACTTTAAGCGATGCATTTTCAGGATCAGAACTGATCAAATGATTTTACTAGTCTGCAATATAAGTTGATCGTGGTTAGGAATAGCGTTTCATCGTTTGAATCGGGGTTTATAAACCGATGTTTTGTGGATGTGATCAATAGTGTTTCCCTGTTGGCGAACAGAACTAGAGTAGCGACCAGTCCTGATAGATGTAACTGTAGTCAACGAACACTTGAAAGGTATCGCTGCCGCTCTGTATCTACTGGTTGCCAACTATTGGTATTGAACTTAGTTCAATGAATACGAGTATTCACGATGGTTTCTGATTACCCATCTTCTGAACGTAGATTGGGGAGGGGTCCCCGAAGAACCACATAGCTGCTTGTTGATCAATTTTGAACTTTCAATCTTCACAACTATAGGCCTCGTTTTAATTATCAACTGAGCGATGAGTTTTTGGTCAACTTGTAAATTCAGTAGCACTTGCAATCTAGATGAATTGACCCTGATGAACAGGGCAACACTTCATTTTGTAAACCTACAAGATAATAACTATTGCTAAGAAATGCCTGCCATCACTCATAGGAATTGACAACGCTACTGGTTAGAGCGGCTGACGGCAGTTGTGGTTGTAATGGCAGGTGATATCGGTGAGCAATTTAACTTCCACTAAAACCACAACTGTCATTATTACTCATTATTTGTTCACCAAGTGTACAATCACAACTGTGAATTGGTTGTATAACTATAGTAATTACTTACCATTGTTGATTGACAACGGTTAGCAATGGTAACAGACAACACTGAGGGTCAATGATGGTAATCTCAAAGGTTGTGCCATTTACCAGTACAATGCTGACCGACCATTGAATTATGTGGCTATGGGTCAAGACAATCAATAATGGGGCATACTAACCAACAAGAACAGCTGCAATACAATGGTCAATGATCCTACACCAGGGGTACAGGGTATTGACCCACCGCCATGTACTCTCTGAGATGAAGACACAAAGTGTTCTTTAGAGTCTCAAGGACGAATGTTCTTCGAGATTTGCTGCGGACTTGCTCAAAGGTTCAGAGGCAGGGAAGCAGCGGAGTAAGCTAGCTACAGCTCCGATTGAATCTGATGTTGCGAGGTTTGGGCCGACTGCAGGGGGCCAGCATGCCAAAGGTACTAGGTACTTTTGTGTCCAAGGTTGCATCCCAGGTCGAGTATGTCAACGTTGCGGACTTCAGATCAACAAGGACTGCAGAGCACTGTGGCTACAAACAAACCCTTGGCTTCGACCAGACCGGTTGCGGCACATTCTGCTGAGGGCAGCTGAGGATGGCACCGCCGTGCAAGTGGCCTTTCCACCTTACGGTGTGAAAGTCGGGAAGGTGAACTTCATGCCAAGTGATTCACAGCTCACCGCCGCCCTGACGAAACAAAATAGCCACGTAAACAATGCGATAGTATCGTATTTATTCCAGAGGAAGCGTCCACATTTTGCAAACTTGAACAACTACCCAGCGCCGCAACCGCAGCATGTGACGATTGTGTACACTCGTGCAGTCAGAGAATTACAAGACACCACACTTTGTATGACCAATTCTACCAATTGGACGTGCTTGCTAGAATGAAGGCCATTGAAGGCACTGTCAAGCTCATGTCGCAGCAAGGTGTCATGGCTAGATCTTCGAAGAAGCACGGCTTCTGGTGGCAGATGATGGCTTCGCTCGGGTGGAGGATTTGCAAAATGCTGCAGAAACGGCGGCTGCAGGCAATCTCTCTGCCTGCGCAGGGCTATCCATCTGCAGTGAGCAAATTTGGCCGGCCCTCTATCGCGCAAAACCAAAGCTCTTTGAGCGAGGAGGCAATCACAGCAAAATTGTAATGAACCACTACTAGCCAACAATTAGCCATTACTAACCATCATCAACCAATTAACCAAGTAAGCCACTATGGTTGGTAGTGATGGTTCCGAATGGCAACCAATTAATTAGCCGATTGACCGACCAATTAACCAAATCATGCGGCGATTCCAGCAGTTGGATTACTGTCACCGGTGGGTACATAGTAGTTAGATGCTGACATCATGCTTGATATCACGTTTACATCGAGATTAGAATGTTCATCACAATGGCTACGTAGTGGTTGATTGAAAAATCTGGACTTAAGCTATTGGTTACATAGATAACCGTTGATGGATCACTCACTGCATCCCACTGCTTTCTTCAGGCATTGTCCTCGAAGAGGATGGAGTGCGGTCAAGTGGTACGACAGGGAGGTGGGAACTATTGCTCTGCCCCTTGGCTGAACGCCCTCCAGATAGTCTTCAAAAAAAGGCGAACACCAAGCCTCCAGTTGGAGTCGAAATGATCATCACGCATATTTAGAGTTATGACTAGAGATTAGGTATGACTACATGATCAAAATTGGGGGAAGCCTTTTGTGACGTTGGCAGTGTTAGCTACAGGGGTTTTCGCGTAGCGCATGGTGTAAAGCCTTGACCCTTGATGCCTTTCAGCTTGCGGGGCCGTTCCGGCAGGACCAATCCTGATATCCTCTGCCAGGTACTTGACCCGATGATTGATGGACTGATGAAAACTGCAGCGGCGTGGGATTTTCATGATGTGATTCTCATAATTACCCTCCCAGCATGGAAGCCGTCAATGGTTTTTGTTATCAACTATACTACCTACTGACAAGTTGCTAACAGTGGCGAGTAGAACTTTCAACTATGTCAACAGCAACTAGGTAGAGATACAAAGTGATTTGCAATCAATGCATAGATTCATGGACTACCCGTTACATGTCATGCTGTGGGCATTAGTAGGTATGTGCTATCTAAATCATACCCAAGAAAAATGCTTCGTTCACCGGAGGGGAGGGGTGTTCTTTGGCAGCTCAAGGTTGACCATTAATTACAGTGAGATGAGTGCCCCAAGGGTTTTCCAATCCATGAGTATAAACGACATGATTCATGATGGAAACCACGTTTATCCATGTTATTGCTTAATTACATCATTGGCAAGATCATAAACAAGCGTTCTAAACAATGGATGATCATCATGCCACATGAAACAAATAGATGGTTTGATCTGTGTCATGATCATCCAGTGAAGAACAAGAGGTTCCCAAAACTTCAGTAGCACGAATTCCGTTCCACGGCAAGCGAGGTGATATTCCATTTGATCTTCCCAGATGGCAGCAAGAGCATCACGTTTCGCGGCAAAATTCGCTGCAGGAAAAGGTGTTGTTCTATCAGTATAAGCCAGTATTACTATATGAGGGGATTCTCAAAATGGGGTACCCTCAAAAATGGCTCGTTGCTTACTATAGATGGTTAAAAAAACTCGGTGATTTGGGGCTGCCCCCATTTTGAGAAACAATTTTTTTTCGTTCAGAAAAAAGCAATAGTCAATGATGATAAGAATAGAAATCTAGAGGAATCGGTAACTGCAACTTCACTTTGCAACCACGGGTTGCATGATGTAGCAATTAAGGGTGTCTAGAAGGCATGTTCTGCACAAGGCTTGATGTGATATCCAGAACAATATCATCTGTGAATGGAACGAGGCATGGTCGGTATGAACGAACTCTGCACTTAGCCTTGCGCACTGTTGAACCACGTGCTATTTGTGAATCTTGCATTGTGTGTTGTTCCCAAGTGATATCCTTTCGCATCTTGATGTTTCTCAGCTTTTGATTGCGTGGCATATAAGCCGGTGATGATGGCTATTGCCAGTGGAACGCCAAACTATCTTAAACCAGTCACTTCGACGGCCTTGTCATTTGCAACTCGCCATCTTACGGCTACTTGGAAGGTTTGAAAATCGTGTGAGGTCATCTCCCACTTGGTGTCCAAAGTTGGAAATATCACGACTTTGAGTGGCCTTACAGGCCCCATAAAAACTATGGTGTTTGTTCTTGCTGGATACTCGAAAAATCTCAGCCGCATCCTTCAACAAGAGCATGACTTTGACTGGGTGGAAACCGGGACCGGGACAATGTGGTTCACCATGCGGGCGTTGTGAACCCCACCCCATTGGCTGCTCATATTGAATAGCCATCCGGCCTTTCAAATGGAATCATCAAAACATAACCATCAAAAATGGAATAGATATTTCGTCGCTTGCTGATGATTTGCTACTTTATGCTCAATAGCCGGTGGAAGATGAAATTGAACCCTCCAAAACAACCAGCAGAAGTAGGAATCAAAGCTTCCTATTGTTTGAAGATAGCTAGAGTTGATTCATATAGTGTTTTGAAAATCGAGGGTCGGATGATTGCAAAGAAATCCGTAGACCATCAATCACCACCGTCCCGTTGGAGTCCTCGATGTCTAAAGAGGGAGCCCTTCAGCACGGCATAGCGGTTGGAGGTATCAGCAAAGCAAACTGCCAATAGATCATTTCAAACTGCGCCAGGGATCAAGTCTGCGTGGTGATTTCAATCATTTGTTTGGTTTTGATGGTTCATCATAGGGAAATAATCTTCAACAAGAATGGTTAAGCAACAACTAGTTGCTGGTTTGATGCACGAAGTGTACCATATTTTTTTTGTAGCTAATTCGTACATGAACTCGTGCCGTTGTTAAATGATACAGACATCCCTATTCGCCCCAGAATAGATCCACACCAGAACAGCTAGAAACATTCGTAATATGTAAGCGACAATAACCACATTCTCATATAAACATCCATATATCCTCATAGACATGTATATCTATTTTGTTATGTGTATTCTTTTTCAAGCACACTGAGATCATGTTCGATAGATCTATATCTATAGAAATAACCCCATCTAAGCATCAAAATCCATAGATATCTAACCCCATACACTATAACCCCATACAACTAACACTTGCTACTAATATAACCCACTACTAACATTATAAGTTACATATCACCCACTAACTACCTACAACTACCCATATGTAGGGGTCCATCTAACCCCATCTCCGGGTCGCCCCTTGATCGCCGCCCTGCCGAGGTTGTCGGACCGCCGGGGCCTCCGCGAGATCGCTCGTGCGCCCAGCGTCACGGAGCTGGCGCACTTCGTGAGGCGAAAGGAACACAGCTAGCGAGACACAGCAGCTGCGATGGGTGCAGTGGTAAGTCATTACTAATCAAGTCATGTTGGTTAGTGATGGTTGATTAATGATGGTTAGTAATGACTAGTGATGGTTAATGATGTTGGTTGATGATATTGATTAACAACGGTTAATAATGGTTGATGATATTGGTTCATAATGACTAGTGATGGTTGATTATCGATGGTTAAGTCATGTTGGTTAATGATATTGGTTAATTAAGAATGGTTAGTGATGGTTGATTGTGGTCAATAATGGTTAATGAACATGAGTAATCAGTGATTAGGCATAATTAAGAATGTTTGTTTCCACACAGCTTGAGTCAACTCACGACGCCTGAACTAGATGCAGTGATCCAAAAACCGTAGTGGGATCACTGATGCAAATGCAAATCTAATTGCTCAACTCTGTCCACTTTGGGAGTCAAAGGAGCCATCAACCTGGCATAAGACCTGGTTGGAAATCGGCCTTCATCATCGTTCTGCTGACATCCAAGTCATACGGGTCCCAAGCAGCACCGAGAACCTCAATCACAGAATGCAGTCCTTCTGGTACAGCCTCATCGCGATCCGTGCGCATCGAGGTTGCATAGTGAGCGAACTGATTCGCGATGATTTCGCAAAGCTTGCTCGGGTAGGCCTTGGCCTCACTCGTAGCCCAACCAGAACCAGAACGTCCAGACAACACTTGTGTCGGGCGCCATCGAGGTTGATACGCAGAATACACCTCCTCAGCAAAGGCCCGCATCCTTGCACACAAAAAGGTCGTCGGCTTGCAGTACGGCTTGCCAAGAGGTCCCTGCAGGAAGGTGACGGTGTCAATCACAGGGGATGTCAAGAAGAACTTCACTAATCCGCTGTGGAAGATTGACCACTTCTCGCTGCCTTCCATGGCACCACGTGGGTGTTCCAGACTGAAACAACCACCACAAGCGAAGACCAAAGCCAGAATGCAAAGAGAGCGAAGCATCAGGACAGAGCCGTAAAGGCACTGACGTGCCTCCCTCAGACTGCGACCCGGCATCCCCCATGGGTATTCCGTGCTGCGCAAGGGACGTGGTGCAGGATGATCTGGTGTAGAGTCCACTTGGTTCCAACGAGCCTCCGAGTAGGTCTCGCACGGCGGTGCCGCGTGAGCACCCACCACTGTGCGACTTCTCACCAAGTCAATCCAGAGGTGACTTTGGAATATATTCCCGGCCTCTTGGTCGACGGCCGTATCGACACATAGAGGTTGAAGGGTGGTCGTCCAGGTCAACCAGCATGCGATGTCATGGGGTCTTCGATGTCCAGAGAACAGCAGCAAGACATACTTGCTGTTCCGAGCCAACGGCCTGGGCACATCCTCAATGGGCGCTGTCCATGACGATACCCGAGTGCACAGTGAACGCTCATAGGCCTGCAGGTCCTTCAGGGCATGTGGAATCTTTGGGTCTGCATCAGGTCTTGCCTGCATCTCCCTGCCTGCATAACTGGTGGGCAGGGCGCCCAATTGAGACCAGCAGCGAGCTTCATCCGGTGTAATGTCACCAACAGCTTCCAGATTCTGAAGCGGCAACCCATGAGCCAGTTCATCATCTGAACACCATCTCCAGACACAGTCCACCGAAACATCTTTCACGGCATGCTGATGCAATGCATGACCAGCCAAGCAATCCTGTTGATCAAGAAGCTGAGTCTGTTCCAAAGACATCGGCACATATCTCCGGAAAATGGTCACCCAGCACTGTGTGTCACTGCTGTGCCAATGCTGCACCAGGCGAGGACGTGTATGAAAGTGTTTACGGCACACACGACAGGTGCCATCCACAGCAAACCTACGAGCTGCAGCGACATGGGAATGGCGAATGCGTTTGTGAACAGCCAAGGCAGTGGAACTGTCAAATTGAGCATTGCAAACATCACAAGCCCACCCATGATCACCAGGATCCGTGGCAGGTTGTGAAGACGTCCAACCCAAAGCAGTGAAGAGTTTCTGCTGCTCAGTGGCTGCGTTCTTCAGCTCCACATGCACCCGAAGATGCATAAGGTGCACTTTACGGGCTTCGGCCAGTCGTGGTTTCAAAGACACTGCGACTGGTTGCAAAGCATCCCAAGACTCGGCTAGA
Source organism: Symbiodinium kawagutii (assembly GCA_009767595.1). NCBI lineage: Eukaryota > Dinophyceae > Suessiales > Symbiodiniaceae > Symbiodinium > Symbiodinium kawagutii. The sequence continues at coordinate 435,195 of VSDK01016088.1, forward strand.
TGCAAAGTGCTCAATTCTGGGGGCAGACGCTCACGACCAATTTGATCCTGCCACCATACAACACTCTTCTGGACACCAGCTAACCACGACGAGTCTTGACAAACCTGCCAACTGTGCAGTAGAGTGGATCGAATGCACAAATCGTTGTGTCTAAGGAGCTGCAAAAGAAGCTGAAGACGAGCGAGAAAAAGCAATTCCATGGGCATCGGACTGGCAGCATCATGCGCCAGTTGAAAAATGGGAAGCTTCTGAACTTCACCCTCATCATCACGAGAGTGCAAGCTAGCATAGAGTTTGACCACCGCTGCCTGCCATTGCTGATACTCTCCTCGATTGAGTCCGGACCAAGTACCTGCATGCAAAGTCAAAACCGACATGCCACAGCTACGAAGCACTGTTTGCCGGTGCGAGAGGGGAAACTGTGGATGGGTCAAAACACGACGCAGAGGGCGAATCTTGGCCAAGGCACAAGCTGATTTGGTCCGGATTTCCTGAATGCGAGATCCCCCGCGAATCAACACTCCTCCCAAATGGCGGTACTGATTGATCATGGGAATGCACATGACACCCTGATGCTCCGAGAAGATCTGCAGCTGGTGTCCACGGGTGGTCTCGGCTTCTCGACGATGGACAGTGGCACCTTTGCCCGCAAACTCGACCATCACAGCGGTTTTATGAGGGCCAGTGGAAAGACGAAGTCCAAATTCAATCAACGTGTCAAGCAAGATGGAAAGAGAGGCCAACAGGAGTGCCGCATCTGCTGTAACAAGGAAAGCAGCATCATCAGCCCACGTGGTGGCCGTGCTCAAACAGAGATTGCCACTGACAGGGTCAGGAATGAGGTCTTCCTGGAGCAACCGCTGCTGGATCCGATTGAGGATCTTGGCCATAATGAAAGAGAACAGAAGGTCAGCGCCTGGATCACCAGGACGGCTTCCGGTCAATGGTTGTTGAACGGCCGTGCCATCGGGGACAATGTACCATGTGTGGGCCAACAAGGCATCAACACCTGCGGCCATCAAAGCTGAACCTGGATGATCCTGAGGGATACAGCTGGATTGGACATTGGCGAGAAACTCATCCCAAGTGGACGGAGGGAGATCCAAAGCCTGGAAAAGCTGGCGACAGCTAGCCGAATCCACACTCTTGGATGCAATCATGGGCTTGATGACACTGTAATAGGCTGACTTGATATCTAAGTAGATGATGGCATGGGAGCATCGTTGTCGTCGTGCGGTTTCTTGCCACGATCTGACCTGAAGGTGCAGGGCTTGGACTGAAAATCCCGGGTTGCCGCCAAACTGCGTCGGTGCCAACTGGGGAATGAGCTCATTGAGCATCTTCTGCCGACCTGATCGAGAAAAGGCTCTGGAAATGGTTGGTTCCAAGAGTATGGCACGAAACCCAGCCATGTCCGAGGGTGAACCACGCCCCTTCCATAAAGGTAGCAGCCAACCTCCAGTCAACTCCACGATGCCCTGAGCACGAAGTCCAGATTTGAGCAACAGGGGAAAGAGACGAAGCGCTGCTTGAACTGGATCCATACGAAGGATCTCGGAGCCAATTCCATCGGCCCCTGGCGCCTTGCCCAACTGCAATGACCTGATGGCCTGTTCCAAGTCATAAAGGGAAGGAAGAGACTGCAAGGTGAGGCTGTGAACAGGGGCACACGTGGGAACAGACAGAGCATGAAGGTCAGCCATAGTGGTGCTCTTGGAATGTTCGACCTGTCCAAACTGGAGTTGCCATGCTTGAGCAACCTCCCGTCCAGTGGTACACCAGTGACCCTGGGCAGTCCTAAGGCCAGGAAGCGCCCTCCGTGTCTGACCATTCTTCTGTTGAACCATCTTCTTGGGTTGAAGAATTCGAAACATCTCACTACTGGAAACGGATGCGCTGCGGTGCACGGTCTGTTCCAACCGAGCACGAACCCATGTCTTCCAAGTCAACCTGCGATGAGTGCGATACTGAACCAAAACAGCAGCACGAGCCTCAAGAGTGGTGGCAAGCTGCAGCTGCAGCAAGTGGGTCTGGGTGGTCAGATCATCAAGGGCCTGTCTTGAGAGGCTGCTAGCCGAGGAATCACGAGCCGCACGAAAAGCTTCAAAACAACAGTGCAACAGGTTGCGGTTGATTGACCGTGTGATGTCAGGAGCCTGGATACGAAGATCTTTTGCAGAGCAGACCAAATTCCAGCAGGTCTCATCAAAATAGAGTTGACGTTGTGCACGTTTGGGACAAGGGAAAGCTGCACGCGCCCGCTCTTGCAAATGGATGCGAATCTGATCCCAGTGCTCATTGACATCGAGCAGCCAGGAAGATGCAGGCAGGTCCCGAAAAAAGTCCAAGGGAGCCTGTTGTTGGGCATCCTGGGCTAATGTGCGACAGTAGACAGCCTTCCGTTGGAGACCGCGCTCATGTCGTGGTTGCCAAGTCCACTGCAACGTGAGCGCCAGAGGACGATGATCCTGAAATCCATTGCAAAGATCAAAATCCTCACAAATCCAAGTGGTCTGAATCCCGGCGGCAAGAGAGGTCGAAACAGCTGCAAAGTCAATGCGACTATGATTGCCTTTAGGGCCGATGTAGGTGGCACCCGATCCTCGATGCCAGCAAGCAAAGGTGGAAGGCGCAATCCAGCCGAAGTCCCGACAAAGTTGATGGAAGCACTGACCGCCCAGATCTTCAAAATCCATGTGAAGATCACTGACATGGGCATCCACCACATTACCCAGCTTGGCGTTCCAGTCTCCCAAAAGGACAAAATCCCCAGAGTTCGGGCATTGCCGTATAACACGTGCGAGTTCAGTCCACCAAGCACGAATGTCGGAGGCAGTTCGCCCAGCCTGCGGAGCGTAGGCACTCACCACATTGAGCAGAAATCCAGCAACATGGACAGAGACGGCAACTAATGTCGGGCTGGAATGCCAAACACAACACGACCGAGCATCAACGATAGCACGAAGACTAGTAGAGAGGCGAGAGGTGTGAATCCAGACCTCTGTACCTCCTTGGCCTCGATGAGCTGCAGCAATGAGACGGAGATAAGGCCCCACCCACAGAGTCTGAGTGTGTCTGGCTCTTGTTTCCTGGAATGCAAGAATGTCGAAGCCCAGCTGATCAGCCTGACGTGCAAGTTCAGGAGCCTTATGGGCCATTGTGCCAACATTGGCCGTCACACAAGTGAGATGACAAGAGACAGGTGCCACAGCAGGAGGGGCATGTCCAACAGACCGAAACAACGGATCACCCGAGCCTGCATTTGGCCAAGGCGTGTCATTACGGAGCACCTCGGACAGACATGGAAGTTCACTGGTAGGCTTCACATTCATCCAGGCCCACTCTCGAAGGGGGGGCCGTAAAAGGCCAGAGCTACCGAGTATAGCTTCACAGGACGGCTTCCATCCATGACAAACATGCCAAGCCAGTCCATCCACAAGTTCATTCCAAGGATGACCCTCATGGGCATGGACATGAAAGTGGTCAGTTGCATGGAATTTGCGCTGCGCCAAACTAAGCATGATGCGGGCACAAATCTGCCGATCCGATGGCTGCTGATGAAACGTGGCAAGATTCTGAGCACCAACAGCACTGAATCCGACACTAGTAGCATCGAAATGCAACGCAACACTGAGACCTGGAATAAACTGGCGAGAGAGCAAGTATTCAGCAGCTGCAATCAAGGCGGTTGCTTCTGCATCCATGGCGTTCATCTGAACGGGGCCGAGGTCATCAGAGAGAGAACCTGCTGCATAACCAACGCGCCAGAAGGAGGTGTGCTGCCCTGTCACAGATTCAACCAAGATGACAAATGCCCATGCACCTCGATCTCGGGAAGAAGAGCCATCAGTGTAAACATGAAATCGTGTACCATGTTCAGCAGCGGCAAGTGTGTGCTCAAGGGCAAACAAAGCAGCTCCATGAAGCGGAGGCAAGAAGTCAAAACACCGATTGAGGCCAATCCACTCAGAGCCCAGAAGGTGATCAAGGCAAGTCTCAAGCGCCACAAGAGCATCATCCTCCGCAGAGACAGCAGAACCCTCAGGAGTCACAGCAGAGAAGGAAGGCAAAGTCCAAGGGTGCACAAGAGGAACAAAGCCATCATCCTGCAACACATGCGACACAGACCGGGACGGGTCACAAGTCAGGTGGCGACAAAAGGCTTTCAGGGCAGTGGGAGCAACAGCTCGATACTTGGACTGGAATTGGAGCAAAGCAGAGTCATCAGAATCCTGGTCCTGCTCATCATCCGGGATGAAAAACGAGTCCACATGATGAGTCTCAAAGAGAGCATGCAGCAATTCCGTACGGGTTTGAACAACACAAACCGTGTTAAGCACATCGGAGTGAGTCCACGGAATCAAAGGACGTGCCACCGGCCTACCATCATGGACCACCACAACAGGGACATCTGCAAAGGACCAAAAGGGACGTTGGTGCACAACCTCAGCCAACATCTCCTGATCAGCCAACGGAGGCACACGAATGGCAAGATATTGCTGATGGTCCACAGCGTCCACATGAGCAAAGATGGTTTGTTGAATCAAAACGGGAATCCGCGTCTGATCATCGGAGTAATCAAGCACAAAGTGCAGCTCAATCGAAGGATCATCGACTGGGGTTTCAGGATTGCGACGGCTGAAAGCAAAACCCAATGAGGCCCCTGCACGCTGAAAAGGCCATAGCTGCATGACTATTGGGATCCACTGTGGTGTGCCAATGACGTCAGACGAGACCACCCATGAACGAGTGCCTAAGGGTTGGTTGTCTGGAGAAATTCCATGGACGAAACACAGGAAAGGAATCTCACCCAACTCAACACGCACACGGGCTTTGTGAATGGCCAAAAACATCTGCTCTGCATTGCGCACAGAAGCAGCCAACTGTATGATGTGCGTTGGGAAAGCACGGACATGAACACACCAAAACTCCCCTGAACCCATGGGCAGGAAACGCTGAGGTGAATGCTCACGAGAGGCATGTGAGATGACAACCTCCCGAAACCGAATGGGCAAACAGTGCTGATCCAAGCCTAAGAGTTGGAGCATGACTGAAGTCATCAAAGGCAGAGGGAAGCGGTGTGCACGAAGGGTCGGATGGACAAGGCTACTCTCATCAGCGCTTTCCTGTACCAGTACCACAGCTTCCGGGATGGTGGCGACAATGCCTGGCAGACGCACTTCCACAATCAGCACCAAGTATGGTCTATCGGAGGAGATCTCAGGTTGAGGACGAACCCAATGAATCTGCAAGCTACCGTAGCGTGCATGGTCCCACCATAGATCATGAATATCTTTCATGAGACGATGGATGTTCAAAGGATGAAATGGACAATCCCTGCGGCCAAGATCCGTCAAGCCTAGGCCAAACGTGATTGCCACCCACGGCTGCGAAGAGTCATCCATGAGGGGCACGGCAGAGATCGCATCCATGATATGGTCCCAATCATGTGTGAAGATGTCATCAGCCTCCTGTGTCAAATCCACCTGGTCAGGCAAAGAAGCTGATTGCGGGGCACCATGATCAGGGTACCACAACACTTGACCAGAGACAAAAGAGGATTCATCGGAAACATCCGAATCTGATGCCAGATCAATCACTGGAACTGTGGTAGATCCTACAGAGCTACGAGGGGATGCCGCATCCTCGTCAGAGCTCGAAGCATCGGAGTCCTCAGAGGCATCATCATCTGAACGCACCTGGTCATCACAACGAACATCCCCATACAGATACATCCCTGATAGGAGTACTGGACGTTCATCAGTCAACCATGTTGGGACTTCCCAGGAAGGTTCCACTATAGATCGCAAGAAGGCATGCCATGGTGGTGCACGGCGAGCAACATCGTGTTGAGCGGTCTGAAAGATTTGAATGACCGTGTCTTCATGGCGGACCAACACTGCACGATGCTTGGCTAATGCCGGCCATGATGGACACTGCAAAAGAACGCCACGGTGACAATCCTGAAAACGGTGACCAATGATGACATGAGCACAAGTGGTGCGGAGAGTGCTGGGAGCCGGATACACCATCGCAAACTGCAGCCTACTGGGTGCATCCATCAAATCAAACCAAACTGCATGACACTGGGCTTGAAATTCAGTGGCGGTCATGTCCTCAGTGATGCGAATACGACGAGGCCGAATGCACACTTCCATATGATGTGGCGTGAGGAACCAGGTTTCTACATAAATGAAGCGTCGATTGGCGAAATGCTCAGAACATCTAGTGGTGATCTGCGACCAAAACGGGAGTTCAACCATAAATGGAGCAAATGCAGCCAATGCACGAGACCTGGAGTCTGAACGTCTGGATCCGCATGGACAGTCGATGGAATCAGCACCAAGGCTAAACCCAGAGCCTTGCTGCACAACATCGACCCGTTTCTCGACTGCTTGAAGAATTCTGTGGCCACTAACACACTGTCCATTCAAATGCCAGAAAGTACGACAAAATCCATGAAACATGTGTTGAGGCACTGCAATCGGAGTTGAATCGCCGGAGTCATGGTCAACAAACTCAACATCAACATGCTTGGCAAACCTCACATGCCTCTGTGCGAGGCATTGATGACCCAAGTGGCAACCCAAGCCAGATGAGTTCGGTGAGGACTCATGAGATGTGGTGACTGGCGACTGCGCAGCATGATCTACAACAACATCATTGCCGGATGAAGGAACACACATGTGATGCCACCTGTCCATGCGGGCAAAATCAAGTGCTTCAACTTCACAATTCCTACCTTGAATCTCATGACTTCGGGAAACACTGCGATCACAACCTAGTGAGCAGGAAGTCCATGAATAAGGGTGCTGCAGGCAACGACGAATGGAGCAGGAGGCATCTCGAAGGATATGAGAAACGGCGAACCAGCCATCATCAAAACTCTCCTTCAATCCTATTTGGTTTGTTTTGCCTTCAGGTTGTTGTTGGCCACCTTGGTCGGCGATTGAGATGCCCGAAAGGTGGGATGAGGACGGGCCTTGAAAGCACTGGGACCTGAAGCACCTTGACTGTGTTCCTCCTCGGAGTGGTGCTGGAGATCTGCATCCATCTCGTCGTCGTCTTCCACGGAGATGACCTCGTTCTTCACTTGTGCCAGAGAGGCTTGCAGAGTTTGCATCTGCTCCATCAGATCTGGCGGCTCCTCTTTGTCTGACGACAGGGCTGGTTCCTCCATCAGTCCTTGTGAGGCCTCTTGAATGGCGCGCTTGGCTTCGCGCAATTCGGCGGTCTTCTGCTGGTAAGTCTGCAGAAGCTCTGCTCGATGCTGTGTGAACATCTGCGCATGGGCATGAACCTGAGCAAGCATATCCTGAGCAAAGGCATCCCACTCACTCTCCAAAGCTTCTATCTTTTTCCCAGCTGTGGCGACCTGCAAACATAACTTGCTGAGTCGATTCAGATGGGAATGGGAAATCGAAGCTGCTTCGGGTGGCTTCACTCGACTTTCGAGATCCTGAAACATCTGTTGGAATGCATCTGGAAGGGGCAGATTCATCGACTGCAACCCCTTGAGATGCTCTAACGTCTTGGCTTCCTCGGCTGTCAAACCTTCTCGTTCCAAAGTCAGCTTCGGAGCTGGCGGCGGCTTCAAGGTCGGAGCTGGAGGTAAAGGCAGGGCCGTGCCTACCTGAGGATCTTCCACTGCTTCCACCTTGCGTGTATTGGTCCGAGAATGAGGTGTTGACACCACCCACGGCAGACTTTCCGAAATCGTGACTGCAGTTTTGGGGGTCTGAGGAGCATCTTGATTGGGCTGAGAAGCTTGATCGCGGTGCTTCTCTCCCTTCGATTTGTCTTTCTTCTTGTCTTTCTCCTTCTCCTTGGTCCTCCTGCTCTTGCTGCGATGCTTGCGCTTGGACTGGTGCCAAACCTCTGTCCAGTGGGCCTGGCATCGATGGCAAAGTTCGGAGGTGGAAGGATTGTTTTTCTCGCACCTGCTGCACATCCACGTCATCGTGGTCAGAACTCTTCTCACCGCAATGGGAAAATCTATGAAGTTGGCAGAATGGTGTTGTCCCAGCCGACTGGCCAAGACCCAAAGCCTCTTCCTTGTCCGCTTCCCAATGCGACCCCCAGCTAACCTGGCGAGGATCTGTCGATCGCGCGCACGCCGCTGGCGCGCCGATCGATGCCACCTCTGTTCCGTGGTGGGTCAGAAGGTTCACCCAGATGCAAATGAGCAGCAGCCGAGACCGAGCGAGGAGGCCAACGCACATGAAATGCGCCCCTCCCCTAGGGCTGAAGCTAACCGACCACAACAGGGGCAACTGTTGAGGTCAGTCGGAGCCAAAACCTTAATTAAGAATGGTTAAGAATGGATGATGATGGTTAGCAATGGTTGATCATGGTTAATAGTATTGTTTCATGATATTGGTTTGTAGGGTGAATAAAGCTTGCAGCCAGTGAACTATGATGGTTAACTGGATGCACGGTGAGTCAATAGTTGATTTATGATGCATCAATGGTTAGAAATGGTTAATGCATTAAGTTGATTACATCTTCAATCATGACTAAAAAGCATGAATACTGATTTAGAGCTGGTGGTTGATAGTTGGTAGTACTTGGTAGTGAATCACTGGCATAAATCATGGTTGAGAATGATTAGAAATGGTGAAGCATAGTTAAGAATGGTTAAGAATCGATGTAGTTGGTGGTAAATGGGTAATGGTTGGTATTGCACAATGATTCTAAGGCTCACGGGTAACAATCAATGATTCATAATGGTCCATGCTGAGCACAATTGGTTACCTGATGGGGTAAGAATGATGACAATGGTGAAAAAGAACGGCTATGATACTGGTCAATAATCGGTGCATTCTCGACCAACCGAAAACGAATTTCTCAGTCTTGCCATTGTTTTTCTTTGCAGCCAATATGTAACTCGGAAGTTGACGGTTTCGATACGAAAAGCAACACATTGTGTGGGTGGTTTTTAGCTCTCAACCAGCACTCAAGGTCCACCCATTCTTTTCATGTTACATCAGACATTACTATCTCATGATACCGTCCCCTCTTCATTGTTGAAACAGAACTTCTCAGAGTGGATCTGCCATTCATCAACGGTTGATCCTGATTTGGCGTGGCAGCTCTGGACCATCGAGGTACCCCCAAGTCAGTGGTTGGACCTATGCATTGGATCATTGGCACTTTGCCCGTTTCGAATGGGAGTCCCAATACCGAACTAAGCAACGTGAAAACACGACAACTCACCAAAGAAAGGTGCATCCATCAGTTTGTTAGTTTTGAAATGTTTTAATGCCTGCGAGTTTGGCTTTCAAAAAGCCAATTTTTGACGCTGATGAGATATGGAAACTAGCCTGCAAAGCAGGCTTCCACGACGGACTTGACACTTGAACTGGTACTGTTTCTGTTCCAAACCTGTCTACGGTTGGTTATGCATACCTGTTACTACAATCCGTGAGGTAATTATGTATCCTACAGATACCTGCGTATGTGCCTGTTCATACCTACAAATACCTCGACCTGCACATGCCAAAAAAAGCAGACTGTGCATCGCTTCATCCAGTGGTAAATGCTCTCTTGTACCTTTTTGTGCCTACGCATGATGCACTTGCAAATGCCACCTTCGCATATAGCCGTGCACGTGTGCAGATACAGAAACATATAAACTCATTGACCTAGACATGATACACACATCCTCTTGCGTACATGCGAAGTTGCTGTCACAAACCCAGGCATACCTTCATATGCTCCTGTATATGCAAATTCAATTTCCCATAGATTCTCCTGACACGTAGCATTCTCCTGAAATGCACCTGGCTTTGACCCACTTATTGTGTCAATGCCGCGCAACCCCTTGAAATCGGTCGCAGCTGTCTAAGACAGAGAGCTACACCCAGTGCACGAGGGTTTGACAGGTTGAAGTTCCTTGAGATGGCAGTTGATTTTCCGTGACAGTTTGACAGCTTGATTGACAGATGATGATCGGGGATAAGTACAACAAGTATTGCCAGCTCGATTGTGATGGTTGTAATTCATATCTTATGCTAGAAACCTATCTCATCACTACGGGATGGGATGCTTTGCATGGGCAGCGGGCCTTAATAAAAAGGAGCAGCGCACAATTACCCCGGCTGTCAACGTTGGTTTGGCATGACATGCAACTGTAAACCAACTCAAACCACTCAAGCATATCCACAAACAAAAAAACTGTATGATGAGATTGTCCAACCACTTTCTTGTGATATGGCAGATGAAATACATTGACGTGACGTGGCGTTGCCACTCTGTAGCTGATTAGTTGCCCATTTTCCAAAAGAAGTTGTTGGGGGTTGATACTTAGCTGTTGATCAATGGTGAATTGATGTTTTTTTTGTTCAATAGTGAATCATAGTGACTGATAGAGGCTGCGTATGATTGATCAATGGTTGGTGAAAAGTTGGTTTTGAATCGTCCGTGGTTAATGGTCAATCACTAATATAGTCGCGCTGCTGCTGCGAGCTCTGCAGCTGGGGTGCGGCTGTCCGCAAAGTGGGAAGGTCAATCACTAATCGTAATGGTTAATCCTGCTTGATCATCCATGATTGTGATTAATCATGGTCAATTATGCTGAATCAATGATTGATGATAGTCAGTGATGGATTTGACAACGATGAATTTTTGGAATAGGCCTGGTGGTATTCATTGGTACCAGGAACCAGCAATGCTTGAAGCAAGCGGTCCGACCAATCAACTGAAGAACGGTCATGCTATTTCCAGAGTCACAAATGGTCGTTCTTCAAATGAGGGTACCCCTAAATCATCCAAGTTTAATCAGTTTTGACAATCAACCAAGCCCATCTGTCTGAACCTAACTTTAAGAAAGAACACCTCCAAATCTTGGCAACGTGCACTGGTGTGGATTGTGCCACGCTCGGGAGCAGACCTCCTGTGGGTGTCCACAGAGAGGTGCTGACAGCCATCAAAAGCACAGCGTAATCTCGGGAGAGTCCATTGGGTACAGCCGTTTGGTGGTTTCTTGAAATAGGTTTTACAGAGGATTACAATGGTTGATAATAGGGATCAATAGGGGATAGTCACCAACAACAATGGTTAAAGAACTACTAGTCATGATGGTTTCTTGAAGAGGGGACCACCAACATGGTTGGTTTAGGACCGTAAACTGTTAATCTACTGGACGATTTGGAGTACCCCTATTTTGAGAAACCACCATCTCAGGAGGGTGGCAGGATGGTTGTCCTATTGCTTCTTGATATTCTCAGTCAACCGGATACTTAGTAACGCTCAGTTCCCGGGTGACTTACCTACCTGCACCGTTGGTCAAGAACTCTCTTGGCTGGTACCTTGGATGTTGACTTTCCCGCTGGGTTAGTTGGTTGGCTGGTCGGGTCAGTCCGTTTCTGAGGCTTATTTTGTCAATCTATATCTACTTAGTTGTTTAGTCAGTCAGTGAGTCAGTTGCTGAGTCACTTAGTTTGTCAGACTGTTAGTCAGACCGTTCATCGATTTGTTTGTTCGTCAAGCGGTTAGTCAATTGCTGAGTTGGTCAGTCAGTCAGTCACCCAGTCAGTACATCTGTTAACAATCAGTGAGTTGACCAGTTTGCTTAGTCAGTTGCTGAGTGCAACGTCAGGAACAAACTTGTCCTTTGCTAAACTGATGGACCTGTTCGTGAGTTTCTCTACTGGTTTTGTGTCTTTGCTTGCTTCGTGGGCTTGATTGCTTTGTTGCTGGCTTTCAAACGACGATTCGTTCGCATGGTTATGTGTTTTTGAGTTCACTTGGTCATAATATGACCAACCTGAGCCTGAGCTTGCTGCTATTGTTATGCTAAGCTGAGCGCCTGCTGCTTGTGCTTTGTCGGAGATATGGCTTGAGCCCAGATACCCAAGAGCAGCTTGGCACGGGATCCAACGCTGTGGCCTAAGCTGAGGTGCTTCAAATGGTAATAGAATCTTGTGAGGTACAAGTTGGTGATTCAAAAATCAGAGGGCATGCCATGCAACCGTAGCCAGGATGATCATCGTGAATTGAGATCCCAACACAAAGAATCACGGCTGAAATGATAGGGTAGCACTCTGGTAGTGGATTTCTGGCCATGGACATTTCACTGCATTGTGTGACATAAACGTGCCTATTCAGAAGCTGGTGTTCTTCCAGCGGACAAATAGACCAGAGGGTCTGGGCTGTCAAGTCGTGTCTGTAGATTCTGGGCCTCCTTTGTGTGATTCGTTTGGACTTTGGTCAAGAGCTAGTGATCGGATGATGCACCATACCCATCTCACGGGGATCTTAATCTCCAGATTCCACGTTAGAACCGTTGAAATCCACGTCGCGATGTCCCAGAAAGTCATTTCGGCTCGTAGCATCAAGCTTTAGATTCAACGTCGCGATTTCCACAACCTGAGAGATGGAAAATGCGTGAAGAATTAGCTGGTGATTTGCTAATATATGGCTATGGGTCAATATTAACCAACCAATACTGGGGGATAATGACCAACAATAATAAAGGAAAACAATGTTGAATGACAGGGGAACCAGGGGTACGGGGTTTTGACCCACAGCCATATGGAGATTTTCAATCCAACATTCATATCCACTGGGGTGGTCAACCTACCTGGCATACAACCAACCATGCATCCGTGCGACCTACCAACCACTTCCTTGGACTACCAACCTACCTGGTGGCCATCTCAACCCTACCTCGATGCGCAGGTTATTGCTAGGTGAACCAGGCAATCAACCAACCAATCAACCGGTCATGGCCGCTAAATACTTGAGATTATGTTTATATTTATTTGGATATAGATATAGATATATTTACATATATACACGTCATATATTTACGTTTATATTTATATTTATGTTTATACTTATATGTATATAGATATGTTTCTCTATATGTATATATATATACATATATCCTGCAATTATTGTTGGCTACTGCTGTCACTTACTCCAATTTTACAGGCCCACTATGCCATGTCAGCCCTGATATCTTGAACTTCTCCCATCGCGCAGCGATGGATGCGCTCTTCTTGACCGTAATTTGTGCATCGATCGGTTTCTCACTTGTGACCAGTCGCCCCTTTGACCGCAAGATGGCGACAGATCAACCGCAGGTGAAGTGGTGAAAGATGGCTGATGATAGTAGAAGTCGTTGATCGATGGTTTAACACCATGGTGAACCACTTGATCAACCCTTTACCCATTAAGAACTCTCGTCAACCATCACTAACCGTGCTGGTTTAAAAATGACCATTGCTTTGGGGCTACTAGGGACAACCAGAGGCAGCATACCAATCTATGGCTGGAACGATTCACAAGTTGCTGGCTAGGCAGCGAAACCGTACTGGTGGTTTCTCAAGTTGTAGGGGTAACCCCCCAGCTATCATCCAGTCTGTTTAGCATTTATAGTCATAAACAAACCATAGCCTCTGGGTTCCTGATCTTGAGAAACCAGATTTCAGGTGGAGATTTTCGAGATGCAATCGATTTACATCGAGAAACCACGGGATGTTCCCAGCCCGCCAGATGTAGATTCACATCGATGTTTGGTCGCCATGATCTTCGCCCACAATCATCGCTAGCAGCTGGCAAGAGCAATCCGTATCAGTTCTGCTCCGATTGTTGAGTATGATGATAGATATTCCTTATGGAAAATAGCTATGAGCCATTGTGGCAGTCATAATAAATCAGAAAGAATCTGGTAAGAAATCACCCAACTCTGGCAAGAAATTCACTCCAAAAACTCCGAAGAAAACAGCTGTTGGGTGCCGCGGTGCTGTGTTGCGTTGCGTGGTAGGTGATGGAACGCGGATCTCGCGGTGGCTGATCTTTGAGCGGCCATGTAAACCCAAGGAGGTCTCCAATGAGAACTTGGGTCCTTTGCCAACGAGAATTGGCCAACACTGGGGGATTGGGCGAGCTGGGTCAAGCAGTTAACCAACTAATGGTGGTTATTAACCAATGGTTGGCTGGTTAATGGTTAATAGGGGATAGTAAGCCAACAATAGTAGTGGATATGCCAGCTATCTATGGCTATGGGTCAATATTAACCAGCCAATTTCATGGGGATAATGACCAACAAACTATAGGGAAAACAATGGTTAATGATGGGGAACCAGGGGTACGGGGGTTTTGACCCACAGCCATTTGGGTCTTGAACAGTGGGGTTTTTTTTCCTGAACAGTAGAAGGAACTGCAGATCTGAGTCTTGAACAGTTGAAGGAACTACAACATCCAAAGTTGGATGTCGAAAACCACCCACCATCGTTTCTTTCATTTGGGTCCCCCCCTGTTTTCAGCATTTGGCTACGTTCGGTGTTGACCAATGGCTTTGGAGAAGCCTCGATGTGCATAGTGAATGGGTCTCAACCATTGTTACAGGACCACAGGCCAGCTACACCTCACACCATGGTTGTATCCCAGCCATACCCACAGTTGCACATCCAAGCATTTCCTTTGCAACACGGAAGAAGTGAACACACCTCGGTGTTGTGAGGTAGATTGTCATGTGTTCGCGCTCCGTCCTTGGTTCTATATCCTTCCTGATGCCGTAATTTCACATTGTGTTGTGTGTCATGTAACGTCATTTGATATTGCATCACTGCATAAAAGCTGTTGCATCGCACAGCATATGTTCCAGGATGGGTTTACTACAGCAGGGGAGCACTTCGTGCACTTAGAGTAGCCCCCTGAAACATCTGTGCCACGCCGCTCATCAAGGCCAGCTCCTTGGGGCCATAGCTCCTGCTTCCCAGGTATCTGGAGATCCTTCATCGATTGGATCGCGCTGTTGGGCGAAGCGCAGCATGGCCGGAGCTGGGGATAGCAGTTCACCTGGAGCTGGGGAGCAACGAAGTTCAAGTGTCAGTGTATTTATCGAGACATATCTTGATGTCAAATCTTCAGGTATCGAGATCTTGATGTTTCGTAGAAGTCTTAGCAAGTTGCTAGTGGTGAAGCTGTTGACCAGGAAGCTTCGGACAGAAATCGCTGGTAATGAATCCACGTTGGGCAGCATTTTAGGTCACAAATCGTGAGTGAAGAACTGGCAAACACCAGCGGTCTCGAGCCAATCAATGCATCAAATCAAACAAGCTCGCAAGCGGACAACGGCAAGAAAGTGGGAAGAGCAAGCTGCCACTTTTGCAAGCTCTTCCAACCTTGGGCAAACCAAAACAAGAGCCACAGCCACACAGTCAGACAGGGCAGGCTGACCGGCTACAACATCGGCACAACATCTTCGACAAATTTGCAGTTTTCTTTTCGCTTGGTTTGATGTATGTAAATGGAAGGCCTGAGCAGCAACTGAGCAGCAACCAGCGTAATGTATCAATGTGCTTGGCTAGAGCTATCTATAGATGTATCTCGAGCCACCTCAGTGTGACATCCCAAAATGTGCTGTTGGGAGGATCTTTGATGTTTTAGCGTCAGCTCGATTCTCACGTCGCTGCTTCTTCTGGGTATACTGGGTACTTTGGGTACTCTGATGAACTTCAATATCTAACTTTGGAGTATCTATGGAACTCTCCAACCTGTGGAGAGACCTCGAGGTATGCGCTGTTTCAGTTCGTTCTGAGCATCGCGTTCCCTCTGCCGCTGCAAAAGCCTCTGTGGATGCAACTGCACGTGGCCGCACCCTTGATGGCTAGCTTGGCGGTGCGGTGGATGTGTTACAAGCACGGGAAACTCTCTTACGATACTTGGCTATGGGTCAATATGAACCATCATAAAGGGTGGATAATAAGCAGCAACCTATAGGAAAAACAATCGTTAATGATGGCGGAACCAGGGGTACAGGGTGAACTGACCCAGTGTCAGCTGTGTGTTTGCATCGAAGCCAGGCAACCAATGGGTAGCTCTGGCGCGGCACGTTGCAATCGACTTGTCGCCGGTCGCTGAGGAGCAGATCCATCTGCTGGCGATGATTTTGAACACCTGTGCCATCATTAACCGCGTCGACGTGCCAAAACATTTGTTGCTGGGCAGCCCGCGCATGTGGTGAACACGTGTGTTGTTGGTTCATTTTGCAAGGAGCAAGTGCTGTGTTCCTTCAGCTTTTTGGGCGAAATCGATGGTTGTCATTTGTTTTCGCCATTGAAAAAAAGCAGCTTTGTGGATGAAGTGGTTACACATGAACTAGGAATAACAATCGATTGGGCACGCAGAAGGAGCAGTTTCTCATGGATTTTCGCTTCGATTTTGTAGCGATTCGGCTGTCCCAAGCGCTGCCGCGCTTCCCTGGCACTCGACCGAGGCCGCAGGGCGTAGCCATAGGATGAACCAAGCCCAGCTCTAAGCCCAGCTCCAAGCCCAGCTCCTCACCACTTGGAGCCCTAAGCCCGCCCTCCATGGGGAGCCCTCCATAGCCCTAAGCCCTGACTCCTCGACACTGCGAGGCTTCCGGCGAATTTCATGGTGCGGACCTTCATCGGGGCCTTCTCCTCGTGCCCGGGGCGCCTGGTGACGATGAACTTCATCTCGGCGCCCTTGGCCTACGCCATCGAGTGGAACAGCTGTGAGCTCCAGGTGGATCTGGCGCATGCCGTGGGCAACGAGACATTGTGCATCCTGTTGAGCCCTGGCATCCCATGGCATGGGGGGCTCCCTGGGACCTCTTCCTGGTTGGAAACCTGTGAGAAGTGCTGCGAATTTCCGAGTCACAGAGTTGATCAGATGATTTTTGCAAGGGCAACCATGAGGCACCACGGACAATCCTAGCTGTTGCTTGGGTTTTGGCGAAGACTCTTTGGTGATATGGACATATGTATGTGTATATTTATATATCTATGCATTTATTCATATATATATATATATAGAGATTTGTTTATTTATTTTACTTATTTATTTGTTTGTTTATTTATTTGTTTGTTTGTTTATTATGTGTTTATTTGTTTATTTATTTATTTATTTGTTTATTTATTTATTTATTTATTTATTTTAGATTCATTTATTTATTTGTTTTAATTCATTTGTCAATTCATTCATTCATTCGTTCGTTCGTTCGTTCGTTCGTTCGTTCATTCATTCATGTTTGTGTGTATATACAGATCATACGGGGCAGCTGTGACGAGACAACAACGGACGCTTGATGTCGATACAGATGGACACGACATTGATCAGCAATCAGCCGGCTTTAGGTCGATGTTACTCATGGTTTATAGCCACTGGTCGTACAACTCTGTGGGGCAACATCATCCAATGGTTTGCTGTTTGTTGATAGCCATTGCAGACACGTATGGAACTTTCGCAAGTAACCATACTCTTCAGATCTTGTTTTTGTGCGATGTTTTATCGTCAAGCGAGGGTTGGAGGTGCAGCTTGCCAGTACTTGTTTTTTACTGAGGATGAATGTGATCATTCTGCACCTCAGTGCGATATTTCAGAAGCAGGAGATGGCCACGCAGAAGTTGCAGGAAGAAATCCGAGCGAAATCGACGATCGTCACTCGTCGCTGCTGAGGTCGAGATCAATCCATTTGGTCATGGAGTTCGTGTGGCCAAATTTGATCCTGAAGATTTTGCCGGTCATTAATCTGCGTGACCCTGGAGTAAGTATGACAGATGGTAATGTAAGAAACTATTAATGACTTCAGGTCTATGAGTCTATGAGTATGAATGCTCATGGTAATGGTTGATTGACATCTGGGGTCGGACTGCATTAGGGCATGATAAGGCATGATGCATGCCGGAAAAAAAAAAAAAAAAAAACTCTTGTGTTGGTATCAGTTGCCATTGGTTCATCGCTAGCAGTTGACAATTCATCAAGCCTCATTAGCCAATGCCATAAAAGATTCGCTCTTTAAAGCACCAAAAAGTTATTCTCATTTAATTGGAAACCTTCATCCATATTCAACTACGTTGAATTCATCCATTCGTCCATTTACCAATTCACTCCCTCCATCACTTCATCCATCAATTCACTTCTTTCAATTCTTTATTTCTTCTAAAGTCATTTCCCCACTTCATTCATTTCTTATCTTCATCCATAATCTTCATCCATTCACCCAGCATTCACTTCTTATCATCATCCATTCACCACTTCTTTCACTTCCATCTTTAACCCATTCAATTCACTTCATCCATCACTTCATCCCTCTCTTCTCCCATTCATCAATTCATTTCATCCATTCATCCCTCTCTTCACTTCATCCATCACTTCATCCCTCTCTTCTCTTCATCCATCACTTCATCTCTCTCTTCTCTTCATCCATCACTTCATCTCTCTCTTCTCTTCATCCATCACTTCATCTCTCTCTTCTCTTCATCCATCACTTCATCTCTCTCTTCTCTTCATCCATCACTTCATCTCTCTCTTCTCTTCATCCATCACTTCATCTCTCTCTTCTCTTCATCCATCACTTCATCTCTCTCTTCTCTTCATCCATCACTTCATCTCTCTCTTCTCTTCATCCATCACTTCATCTCTCTCTTCTCTTCATCCATCACTTCATCTCTCTCTTCTCTTCATCCATCACTTCATCTCTCTCTTCTCTTCATCCATCACTTCATCTCTCTCTTCTCTTCATCCATCACTTCATCTCTCTCTTCTCTTCATCCATCACTTCATCTCTCTCTTCTCTTCATCCATCACTTCATCTCTCTCTTCTCTTCATCCATCACTTCATCTCTCTCTTCTCTTCATCCATCACTTCATCTCTCTCTTCTCTTCATCCATCACTTCATCTCTCTCTTCTCTTCATCCATCACTTCATCTCTCTCTTCTCTTCATCCATCACTTCATCTCTCTCTTCTCTTCATCCATCACTTCATCTCTCTCTTCTCTTCATCCATCACTTCATCTCTCTCTTCTCTTCATCCATCACTTCATCTCTCTCTTCTCTTCATCCATCACTTCATCTCTCTCTTCTCTTCATCCATCACTTCATCTCTCTCTTCTCTTCATCCATCACTTCATCTCTCTCTTCTCTTCATCCATCACTTCATCTCTCTCTTCTCTTCATCCATCACTTCATCTCTCTCTTCTCTTCATCCATCACTTCATCTCTCTCTTCTCTTCATCCATCACTTCATCTCTCTCTTCTCTTCATCCATCACTTCATCTCTCTCTTCTCTTCATCCATCACTTCATCTCTCTCTTCTCTTCATCCATCACTTCATCTCTCTCTTCTCTTCATCCATCACTTCATCTCTCTCTTCTCTTCATCCATCACTTCATCTCTCTCTTCTCTTCATCCATCACTTCATCTCTCTCTTCTCTTCATCCATCACTTCATCTCTCTCTTCTCTTCATCCATCACTTCATCTCTCTCTTCTCTTCATCCATCACTTCATCTCTCTCTTCTCTTCATCCATCACTTCATCTCTCTCTTCTCTTCATCCATCACTTCATCTCTCTCTTCTCTTCATCCATCACTTCATCTCTCTCTTCTCTTCATCCATCACTTCATCTCTCTCTTCTCTTCATCCATCACTTCATCTCTCTCTTCTCTTCATCCATCACTTCATCTCTCTCTTCTCTTCATCCATCACTTCATCTCTCTCTTCTCTTCATCCATCACTTCATCTCTCTCTTCTCTTCATCCATCACTTCATCTCTCTCTTCTCTTCATCCATCACTTCATCTCTCTCTTCTCTTCATCCATCACTTCATCTCTCTCTTCTCTTCATCCATCACTTCATCTCTCTCTTCTCTTCATCCATCACTTCATCTCTCTCTTCTCTTCATCCATCACTTCATCTCTCTCTTCTCTTCATCCATCACTTCATCTCTCTCTTCTCTTCATCCATCACTTCATCTCTCTCTTCTCTTCATCCATCACTTCATCTCTCTCTTCTCTTCATCCATCACTTCATCTCTCTCTTCTCTTCATCCATCACTTCATCTCTCTCTTCTCTTCATCCATCACTTCATCTCTCTCTTCTCTTCATCCATCACTTCATCTCTCTCTTCTCTTCATCCATCACTTCATCTCTCTCTTCTCTTCATCCATCACTTCATCTCTCTCTTCTCTTCATCCATCACTTCATCTCTCTCTTCTCTTCATCCATCACTTCATCTCTCTCTTCTCTTCATCCATCACTTCATCTCTCTCTTCTCTTCATCCATCACTTCATCTCTCTCTTCTCTTCATCCATCACTTCATCTCTCTCTTCTCTTCATCCATCACTTCATCTCTCTCTTCTCTTCATCCATCACTTCATCTCTCTCTTCTCTTCATCCATCACTTCATCTCTCTCTTCTCTTCATCCATCACTTCATCTCTCTCTTCTCTTCATCCATCACTTCATCTCTCTCTTCTCTTCATCCATCACTTCATCTCTCTCTTCTCTTCATCCATCACTTCATCTCTCTCTTCTCTTCATCCATCACTTCATCTCTCTCTTCTCTTCATCCATCACTTCATCTCTCTCTTCTCTTCATCCATCACTTCATCTCTCTCTTCTCTTCATCCATCACTTCATCTCTCTCTTCTCTTCATCCATCACTTCATCTCTCTCTTCTCTTCATCCATCACTTCATCTCTCTCTTCTCTTCATCCATCACTTCATCTCTCTCTTCTCTTCATCCATCACTTCATCTCTCTCTTCTCTTCATCCATCACTTCATCTCTCTCTTCTCTTCATCCATCACTTCATCTCTCTCTTCTCTTCATCCATCACTTCATCTCTCTCTTCTCTTCATCCATCACTTCATCTCTCTCTTCTCTTCATCCATCACTTCATCTCTCTCTTCTCTTCATCCATCACTTCATCTCTCTCTTCTCTTCATCCATCACTTCATCTCTCTCTTCTCTTCATCCATCACTTCATCTCTCTCTTCTCTTCATCCATCACTTCATCTCTCTCTTCTCTTCATCCATCACTTCATCTCTCTCTTCTCTTCATCCATCACTTCATCTCTCTCTTCTCTTCATCCATCACTTCATCTCTCTCTTCTCTTCATCCATCACTTCATCTCTCTCTTCTCTTCATCCATCACTTCATCTCTCTCTTCTCTTCATCCATCACTTCATCTCTCTCTTCTCTTCATCCATCACTTCATCTCTCTCTTCTCTTCATCCATCACTTCATCTCTCTCTTCTCTTCATCCATCACTTCATCTCTCTCTTCTCTTCATCCATCACTTCATCTCTCTCTTCTCTTCATCCATCACTTCATCTCTCTCTTCTCTTCATCCATCACTTCATCTCTCTCTTCTCTTCATCCATCACTTCATCTCTCTCTTCTCTTCATCCATCACTTCATCTCTCTCTTCTCTTCATCCATCACTTCATCTCTCTCTTCTCTTCATCCATCACTTCATCTCTCTCTTCTCTTCATCCATCACTTCATCCCTCTCTTCTCTTCATCCATCACTTCATCCCTCTCTTCTCCCATTCCACTTTATTCACCATTCATCAATTCATTTCATCACCCCGTTCTTCCCCAGTCGTCTCCGCTGTCGCTTCGAGGTCCAGGAGACGCAGTGTCTGCTGGGCGCCGCGCGACGGCTGCTGAGCGTCACCTGCGACTCGTTGCTGCAGCTGTCGCACGACTGGAAACTGATCCCCGAGCCCAGCCGCTCCGTGAAGGACCACGGTAGTCACCACGGTGGTCACCACGGTGGTGTCCCAAGGTGCCACCAGCACCAGCACCAGACTTCCACATGGGTCAAGCTCTTAAGAAAGCCGAGGTGAAAATCCTCGATGTGAACAGCTGGGTTCTGACAGTGACCGACAGCCATCCAATATCATTTTTACCACCGAAGAAGCACCCAGCAGCACTTTAACAAGCAGTTAAGCTCGCTGTTTACTGAGTTCTTGACCAACCAATTCACCAAGCCGTTAATGGCGACCTGACCGTCGTTGTTCCCATGACGGAAGACCAGCACTGCCACGCTTCAGGACATGTTGCAACTGGGTGCCGAGACATCTACGCTTCATTTCGCGCAGCACCTTGGCACGCAGACATATGATGCTGCTCAAAACGGTTCAAGGATGGTCAATTCATGGTTAGTTGGTGATTTACCATGGTTAGTTGATGTTAGTTGGTGATTAATGAGTGGTTAAACGATGGTTGCTTTGTGGTTGTTCATCGTTGTGAATTGCGTTTTAGGGTTAATGATGTTTGATATTGTGGTGTTTCGTGATGCTAGTAATCCCGTCATTTTAGTGATCAAGGATTCGCAATTCCACGGTGAATAAAGGTGAGTGACTTGATGAAAATCATTAGTTCATCAAACGATCCATGGCTAATTGATTAACTATTGTTGTTTGGCAAAGCCCAAACGACGCGCGAAAACAGGCCCGCCAATTTTGTTGGTCCCAACTCGTTGGCATCAGGGGAATCGAAGCACAATCCATTCATCGGAGGGTTATTGACATATGATGATTTGAATAGGGGTTATAATCTTTAAATACCATTAATAGTGGCTGATAATCGGGGATAATCAACAACAATAATGGCTAAACAACTAGTACTTTATCAAGTTATAGGGATACCCCTAAATCATCCAGTGTATTAACATGTGTAGCAAACCAGCCATACCCTTGGGGTTCCCAACTATGAGAAACCACCATATGTTAGCATTGATTTTCAGTTGTTGACTTTGGTCAACTATCAGATTTGAACTATGACATTGTTGAGCCATGCAAATACCCTGTGCTTGTTGGTCAGGCATGATACCGGTGTAGGGAGCCACCTGTGATGGCTACACCAGAAGGACTCCACCTCGTTTCCTGGACCCAAGTTGTGAGCAGTGAATTTTGGATACACTGAAGCAACATGAAGCAACCCCAAATCCCAGAATCGATTCCTGGTTTAGTCATCACAGGGTTTGGTTCTTTGTTACCCTTGGAGTCAGCGAAGCAGCCTAGTCTTCGGTGATCAACCAACATGAATCAATTCATCAATTCACCATTGGCCATCAGCTGGTGGTCAGGTAACTCATTGTATTGATAAATCATGGGTGATCATTAATCACCATCAATCCACCATTAATCCATAATTCACCGCCCGTGAAATACCGATCCTCCGCCCATGAAATACCCACAAATCATCACAATAAAATCACCATTAATTCACCATTAATCACCATCAATCCACCATCAATCCACCATTCACCGCCCATAAAGTACCCATTAATCGGCACCATGAATCACCGTTAATCCACCATTCATCAACCATGAATCACCATTAATCCTCAGGCACTCAACGCTGAGGTTCATCGCGCCCGAGGACCACGACCGATTTTCCACCTTCATTCGAACCTCCAGTGACTCCAATGCGTCACAGGGCAGCACCCGCAGCGGCCAGGAAGTGCCCGTGGCTGCCGGCCGGTCATTCGAAGGTCGTGGCAATGCAGGGGTCACATGTTGGGGTAAACCACAGACATCTTATGATCGATTCGAATGTCACAGAAAATACACAGATGAAATCGTTTATGCTTCTCGCTGGCGCCGGAATGTCAGCAAACTCAAATTCAGAATGTCTCAATCTGAGGCGAAGCGTAACACCTCGGGTGGTAACACTTCGGAGTGTGGGTATTTCCTTACAGCCATGTTGGTGAATTTTCAGGCCCCAATTTCAGTCATCTTCAAGTAGATTGATTCTATTTTGTCGTTTTTTTGCCCTGTTTCTTTATGCATCTTTTCCAAAGTAGCACAAAATTGAATCCAAAATTCATCATCAGGGTTGGCCTTGATTTGTGTTTGTGTGGCTTCAACATTGGCTGGTTCACTTTCTGTGCTCATGACATGCGTCAAGTTGGTGGAGAATGACATGAGTGGTGACGCGTTGTTATAAGTGTTGCTTTGTCACTGAGATTTGCATTGCATCTTGGTAGTGCTTTGTAGAATCTGGCATTCTACTTGGAGGTTGTATCATCGTGGTTTTAAGAACATTTACTTGAAATAGATATAAACCTGAAAAGGGATCATGATACCTGCTATTTGGCTAAGATGATCATGTTCAATTAGTACCATGTTCATTGTAGTTCATGGTACGACTACAGTTTCGACACCAACTCAAAATAACCATCGATCATCATCAGACACAATCAGCTTTAAAAACCAAACAATTCTTTGCGAAGGTGCTACAACCTCCAATCACAAACTAGTGATGAGACATCATCACTTAAACACACAACAGACCCATAGACGGCCCATGGATGTTCATTGGCCATCATTAACCATCATTAGTCTACCTGGTTGGCTGGCTGGGTGCTTACCAGTATTATCCCTTAAAAACCCTCAATAGACTATGATCAGTATATCATAAACCAGCGTAATAACCCCAATCAGTAACCGAAATTAAGATTTATGAACCCAGGGCAACAACTTAGTAAATGTTGAACCCTTATCATTATGACGCAGTCAATTGAACCCTGGTCAAACCATTATTAACCATTCTTAACCCCTGGTTAATATTATTAAACCAAATAATGTTTAACCATAATCAATATCATTTTGCAAAGAACGGTTAACCATCAACAATGGTCAACCTGGTTAAGGTAAACCACCGTTGCACCATTGCATCAGCCAGTCCTCAGGCCATCCTCGCTGCACCTCAAGATGCAGGTCGCGTGGGCAGTTTTCCAGAGCAAGGATTCCTACATCGTTACCCGGTAGATTCACGAGATCTACGACCTGGAAATGGTCGACGAACTAAGTGATTAGCAGTGGTTAATAGTACGAAATAGTAGTTGATAGTGGTACGTGGGCGGATAACCGCTGGAAGATCACCAGATTTTATCCCAAACCTCTGGAAAACCAATAAATCGCGGATTTTCCACAGCCGGATTAGTTTGCTGGAGGGTATTGGGTGATGAAGCAGGTGAGTTCATGGTGGGTAATTGGGGGTTCGTGAAGCTCGTTGGTTAATTGGTCATTCATGGTTGATATGGGCTCCTGTGATGATTCAAAGGAGTTCACGAAATTCCGGTTGATGTTTGAGATGGCTTAACAATGTGGAGCATCACAGGATAACAACAACCAACAACAGTCGTTGGAAGCTGGGATGGGAGTTGACCAAATGTCACCACACGGGGATCCAGAGAAACACAGGTTGTTGCCATGTCAGATTAACCACCAGCCAACGATAACGAATCATTGTTGAACATGAATTGGCCATGATAACGGTGTCAAAATCATGAATGACAGCTATGGTTCAAAGTGTCAATTCTCATTCTGTTCCTTGACAAGTCCTCATTCTTCGATGTCAATCTTTGGTGCCCAACTTGTGACCAATCGGTCTGTCCATTTTGGTACCCTAAGGCCCTGCCCAACCCATGTTGCACTACCGGGCTGATCGATCAAAAATCGCCGTGTTAGTAAAAAGATGGTTCCAGAAATCTGAAATGGCTATGGAGCAATATTAATCAACAATAATGGGATAATATCCTTAATAAGTAATACTATTAATTTACCAACAATAATAGTGGGAAAACAATGGTCTATTCATAATAGGGCAACCAGCCATCGAAAATGATCACCAGTTGGCCGGAGCCAGGAATTTTCGCCGGATCGCGCTTGGTATGGCCTTAGCCGCCACGCAGTGTTGATGATCCAAACACCATTTCTCGTAGCACCAGACGGGTATAGCTATGGGGCACCAAGTTGGGACCAAACAGTATTGATCAATGTTGAGCCATTTTCTTTTCACTCTGGAATACATCCTTGGACCAGTAGATTCTCATCGTTCCCTCATGGTTAGGATAAGTGGATCCGTGGTTTGGTTCCATGGTTCGGGTCCATAGCATGCGCTGAAAGCATCGCCCGCCCCGCGGAAATTCGCAGGACACCAAGGGGTGCTCCTTCCACGTGCAGCTTTTCCATGTGGAGATTCCCAGCCTGGGCGCAGATCATCCCACGGAACATTTGTTGGGCATCCAGTCACAGGAGAGGTCACACGGAGGGTGTTTCACCTGTTGAGCTCCGGGGAGATTGCAGAGATTGCAGCAGTAAAATCCAATGTGTCGTTGTCATCATCGTCATCATCATCATCATCATCATCATCATCATCATCATCATCATCATCATCATCAATGACTGGTGGTTGCACCAAATTTACGTCGCTATTTTCGTTGGTTGCTATTATTGTTAACCACCATTGCCATCCTCATCCACGGCTTTCTGAACCCACGAAGGGCAAATTGTAGTATAGTCATGGTCAACTGTGATTTAGAACACGTGATAATTGTTCACACCAACATTGCTACATTGCTACCTGTTGCTGCATTATCTAATGGTCGTTCTGATGAACAGTTGTGGGGTGGCACATGGAGGCAGGGCCTGGCAAGAACTTCAACCCAAAGTGATGACAGGCCTGAGCACCCGGGTCTGTTACACAGGTTCCCCATGGGAATTGAAGCTGCGCCAACAATTGTTTTTTGGGGGGTCAGTTGGTGAATGACCGTACTTTGCCCAGGTTATCAACCGGATATAGCAGCAGGGCAATGGGGGGCTCCATTGATCGATCAGATCAGTCAAGCTCATCAGCACTCGATTGTTGGACTTTTCTCCGAGGTTCGTTACGCAAAGATTAAGAATTCATATGACTACGCCATTGGCATCCAAGGTTCCTGCTTTTCTTCGGGGGCTTAGACCATACTTGGAAGCCCATTCCTGGTGTCCTGTTGGAACTGGATGTGTATGGGACCCATAGATTCCTGGGATTAACCCGGATTCCAGGCATGGGTTCCCTGCCCCTGCCATGATCCCCAGGAGTTGAAGGAGCCGCCTGAAGGCACTGGCACTGGAGGCTGCTGTCCCATCCCCGAAGGGGAGGTCCACTGCCCTAGCAGCGCTTCCAGCGTTTCCAGTCGACCCACGGAGAAGAAATCCAAGGCGCGCATCGGAGTGGCCTCGGAAAGGTTCGGCGAACCAACTGAAGGGGCGACTCAGAAATGCGGAGCTTTTTTTGAAACCTACTGAAGGGGCTGATTGATGACTATTCTTAGCAAAGTCCCCAGAGATCGTTCTTAGCTCCGCAACAAGTTGTGGTTTTCCAATAGCTTGGGGGTGCACCGAAATGGTTTCCCATGGCCACGATTTTCAGCGGAGTGATCATCCTTGGGTGGTTTAAGGTTTCGAGGCATCCGCAATGAGGGTCAAGACGACGGTTGTAGATCTGGATTCCACCACTCTAGTGACTTCAGAGGTTGGAAGATGACCAATGTCATTCACCCATTAGTCATTGTTTTCACTTCATCAATCCTTATCAACGAATGTTTATCAATAGTTGCATTCCTTGGTTGTTACCCATCATTGTGAGCCACTACTCTGAGCAGCCAAATACCATAGATTGATACTGATGCTTCGATCCTTTCCAATATCAAGTAATCATCCTAATATCAGCATCTGTAGTGATCAATAAAAGTAGCACTTTTGTATCAATGACTGACATGATGAATAAGAATAACACTATTATCATTGGCTGATATGATCCACAACTAAAATCAAATCAGCAGCATCACCACTATTATCAACAACTGATTTGTTAGACATGCTTTTTATCACTTCAGTAGCATCACTGATGTGTATCCCCCCAATCATCAAACATTGGTCATTTATTGCAATAAACCCATATAAACCATCCATTTTGGGGGGTCTCTATTTTGAGAAATCCCCATGTGTTCCTTTAGCTTCACCAGGATCGATCCAGAAGAAGAGATTCCAACGATTCCGGCCCTCCCGAAGGCCCATCGGCTGTCGGCAACCAACAACGATTCGCAAGGTTGCTGAGTCATGTCTTAGTTACGCATGCTTTTGGAGAGTGATACCCCCTGGTTAGATCAGTTGGTTTCTAAGCCACCTAAGTATAGTCATATCTTCTAAAGGTAGTTACCCAAACCTGAACTAACCTAAGTTCGCCGCTTCTGGGGACCACTCTGTGGTTAGGTACACTGCTGGTCACCTATGGTTACCTACGGTTACCTGTAGTATTGCCGGGTGCACGTGGTTGTCTAAGTTCCATTTTTGGTGTTTCATTTCCGTTCATACTTGCTGAAGCATGGTAAGGTTTCGGTGCGAATATTGCAAGGGTTCTTGAGCATCAAGGTAGGTCGTCCAAGTGGTCAGGAAGCTCCTAATACTCATGCTAGTGAGTCTCGTCAAGGATTCGGTAGGGCAAATAGTGATTGAGGATCTACTATCATACTCAGCAAGGTTTGTGATCAGCTTGTGAATATGTGTGAATATATGTGAATATGTACTGGATATGTCGAAGATTTAATGATAGGTTCGACGAGCTTTGTCCACGCTGTAGTATAGGTAGTTTAGGTGCCACCTCGCAGTACATCTTGGATTTACTAATGATGGCTAACTAACCTTGCTTGTCAATGAAATACTTGTGGATAACTGGTCAATTACCCATGGTATGGTTGGCGTGTCCATGTTTCGTGACCAGTTAGCAATCCCAAGAGACTTGACCACGAGCATTAATCAGCTTATGAAGACATGATGTTCACACCACTCAAAATCAGCATCTATGCTTAGTCGTCATCATCCTCCTCATCCTCGTCATCATCATCATCATTATCATCATTATCATCATCATCATCATCATCATCATCCTCATCTTCATCCTCATACTCCTCATCCTCCTCCTCCTCCTCCTCCTCATCATCATCATCATCATCATCATCCTCATCTTCATCCTCATACTCCTCATCCTCCTCCTCCTCCTCCTCCTCATCATCATCATCATCATCATCATCCTCATCTTCATCCTCATACTCCTCATCCTCCTCCTCCTCCTCCTCCTCATCATCATCATCATCATCATCATCCTCATCTTCATCCTCATACTCCTCATCCTCCTCCTCCTCCTCCTCCTCATCATCATCATCATCATCATCATCCTCATCTTCATCCTCATACTCCTCATCCTCCTCCTCCTCCTCCTCCTCATCATCATCATCATCATCATCATCCTCATCTTCATCCTCATACTCCTCATCCTCCTCCTCCTCCTCCTCCTCATCATCATCATCATCATCATCATCCTCATCTTCATCCTCATACTCCTCATCCTCCTCCTCCTCCTCCTCCTCATCATCATCATCATCATTATCATCATTTTCATCTAAGCCATTGAAAATGTTCTACCTCGGCTGCAGTTTTCTTTGGACTTCTCACCTGGCAGAACAGGGGAAGTAGCAAACATTTAAGGGATCTAAATTTATTTTGAGTGTGAAATGACTACATTTTGGGGACCATCAACCAGGAAGCCAAGGTGATTTTGCATCATTTTGTTGCAATCCTAATTTTGTTGCGATCCTTTGTCTCGGAACCACAGGATTTGGCGTAATAGAGGCAGTTCCTCGCCGTGCTTGTGTCCCCCCAAGTCACTATCTTTTCCCTGCTGAAAATGTTCATGTTTGGATGGTGTAGCGTTGTCCATCTCTACCCACTTTTGAAATATGGCGAAGGCAGCAATCTGGTGAGTCTCAGCCTTGTTATGTTTCACGTTTTGCCTGGATGCAGTTGCTCCCGAAACCGATGCAACTGATAGATATGACGTAATCGGAATCCCAGCGTGACATGACATGGCTGATCTTTGTTGGTCTTGGCTTCCCTCTGCAGTGCTTCCCCACGGTTTCACCCCCAGTCCCAGGCTGGCCCAAGTTGGACTCGATAAAGCTGACACTGGATTTGAACACCACGGAAATGGGCTATGCGATTCGCTCCTTCACAGTGGAACTCAAGGAGAATTTTTCGGAGTTTTCCTTCCTGAAATTTGTGACTCTTGGCATTCCTGTGTTGGCATTTGTGTTGGCATCCCCAACCAGCTGGCATCCCATGGCATGTTGGCACAACCGGCATAACCACCTTGGCACGTTGGCCCAGCTTTGTGTGGTGATTCGGGGGCCTTCTTTCAAAAGCTTCGTTTGGGAGACTTGTCAGCCAAATCTCTGGCATATTCGAAGGAAGTTTAGAAGTCTAACTTCCGACAATATGGACAACTCAGCTAGGGTAGATCACCAGAGCAGATGTGTGAAAGAAGAGATGTGTGAAAGAAGAGATGTGAGCAGATGTGTGAAAGAAGAGATGTGTGAAAGATGAGAATGCGAGCGCGCCAAAATGTTAGGAAAGTCGCGAAATGCTGTGTTTTGCAAGGTTTTGTGCCTCAGGAGGGTCCAGAAGGGTACCTCGCTAAAGCGGCGGGTGCGGACCACTGTGGCGGAAGGTGTGTGCCAAAATCGTTAAAAAACCTAGGCGCGAAGCACATTTGGAAGTCAAAATCGTAAAAACATGTCAGCCTCGGAGCACTTTTGGAAGTTGCAACTTGCAAAATCGTTAAAAAACCTAGGCGCGAAGCACATTTGGAAGTCAAAATCGTAAAAACATGTCAGGTCCGGAGCACTTTTGGGAGATGCAACTTGCAAAATCGTTAAAAAACCTAGGCGCGAAGCACATTTGGAAGTCAAAATCGTAAAAACACTACATGTTCGGAGCACTTTTGATGACTCATGATTCTCAAAACTGGCACGCTGCCTGCGCGCGAAGCAAATTTTTAAGATAAAATCTTGTACCAAAATAAAAACTGCAATTTTACTAGCGTTTCGGGCCACTTTTCGGAGATGTCATATGATCATGAAAATTGGCACGCCGCCTGCGCGCGAAGCACATTCTCACGTCCGAAGTCGCAAAAACTCGTGGTTTTTAACAAGTTTTGAAAGTTGCATGTCCGAAAAAGTGCACGCGGCCAGGGCGAGAAGCACATTTTGAAGCAAATGTGTCAAAACACAGCACGTTTTGACACTTTTTGAACACAGGAGACAAAAGTAGGAAAACACTTGCGTTTCGCGTCACTTTTCGTGATTTATGTGGCCAAAATGTGCACAACGCTTGCGCGCCAAGCACATTTGCAGGTCAAAAGTAGCAAAACACTTGATGATCGGAACACCTTTGCAAGGTCCAATTATCAAAAGTGGCCAAACACCTAGATGCAAAACACTTCATGATCGAAGCACATTTGGAAGGTAAATGAATAGATAGACGAAAGATGGCTAGACAAAGAGGTAGCCAGATAGATCGACAAGTCGATAGTCAGATCGATGAGTGGCTAGATGGATAGTCAGATACATAGATGCATCGATGGATGCATAGATGGATCGATAGATGGATAGATAAATAGATAGAATAGCTAGAATAGATAGATGGAATAGACAGACAATTGGATAGCCAGATTCAGATGGCTAGATGGGTCGATAGATAGACAGATAGGTAGACGAAACGAGAGTCAGATAGAAAAGTAGATAGATAGTCAGGTAGATAGACAGAAAGATAGACAGATGGACACATAGATGATCAGACAAACAATTCGGTAGATAGACAGATAGATAGATAGGCAGATAGATAAATAGATAGATGGACAGGTAGATAGATAGATACATAGCCAGAAAGATGACGAGATAGATAGTGAGGTAGATAGAAAGACAAGCACATAGGCAGATAGATAAACGAATAGATCAACAGACAGATAGATAGACAGTCAGACAGACAGAAAGAAAACTGATCCACCGATAGAAAGATAGCTAGACAGATAGGCTGCCAGTCAAGTGGCCAGATCGATGCTCACATTGGTAGGAAGTCAGGCCCAAGTGATGTTCAGTTCTCGGATCCCTCGGACAATCAATCGTCGCAACCACAACTGCACACTCCTATAGTGCTCCTATCTTGGAAACTTCCGCCACCGCCTTGTGCGGCACTACTTGTAACGATACAGAGTACATCCAAACTAGTAGACCACCCTAATTTCCCTTGAATAGCAGGTGATTTACCGGCTTGCTGATAAATAAGAGTATTCATACCGATCCGACTTTACGAGTATTTATTTCTGGAACATCGAACATCACAACGAAACATCACAGATGATTTAGTTCCCGTGTTGACCATGTGAACCCAGAAAATCTGCAAGCCGGATCCCTGATTTTCACCGGAACTGGGATCACGTCTTGACTTGTAGCTGCTGAACATACCGAGAAGAGGGCCCGGAGTGATACAAAAGAAGAGGGCAAGAAGTTTGTCCTGGGAAAGCAGAGGGCATGTTCTTGCCTATGTGATCCATGATGATCCATGTGCTTGCCTCAGTGTCTCCTTTTTGGTTTGACAGAGACCAATCTGAGCTGTAAAGCAATTCGGCTTTATTACAGTAGTTGGTTTGTTACAGTAGTTGGTCGGTTAGAGTGGTTGGTTCGTCACAGAAGTTGGTTGTGCAATTGACATGTTTTGCCACCAAGGTAAGTGATGATTGACGACAGATTGGCTGGTTTGTTTGATTACATTTGAGAAAACCACTGTTAATAATGGTGTATATCCTTCCGCAACAAGGGTGGATTGGTGGACTACGTATCAAGGGGGCAATCTGAACCATCCTGATGTAGTTGACACGATCAGCTTGAAAATATGAGTATCAGATGGCAGGCCATTGTGATATGTTGATTCTTGCCTCCTAGCAAACAGAACTAACAACCCACCTTTGTGAATGAGGTGTCCAGAAATGATCACCAACATGAACCAACCAACATGAAGCAACCAACATGAACCAACCAACGACCAATCACATTTTTCCCACCAAACGGTGAGGCTTTTCCAGCTGCTGCCACGCTAGCGCACCGTTCGATGCAGCGCCACCCAAGGAGGCAAAAGTATCGAGCCGTGGTGGAAGATTGGATCCAGGAGCACATGAGCCTTGGAGACGCAATTTTTGTTCATGGGTGCGTAGATCCATGGGGTTGATAGTGGTAAATGGTGGTTTTCATAGTGGTTGGTAGTGGTTAATAGTGGTGAATGATGGTTGATAAGGGTTCATAATGGTTACTAGTGGTAAATGATGGCTAATAGTAGGTTACAATAACCAACACTAACAGTTGATGATGGTATTTGATCCTTTTGTTAATAAACCACTAGCAGTTTTAAGCACAGATAGCTTCGACTTACCTTCCAACAAGGAGGGTTGCTGTGGTTTCTCTTCTGGAGGTCGTCTTTGCTGAAGTGTCATCAACCATTAAGCATCACGGATCTGCCATTAGTCATCGATCACTACAAAGCATTTGTTCCACAATCGGCAAACCTTCATTGATCTACCATGAATACCATCATCAACGATCATTGTTGGTTAGCATAACCAACTCTTAGTATCTATGAACCATGATTAACCACTAGTTCCACCACTAATTAAGCACTACAACCACCATTTCTTCCACCAGGCAACCTCATTGATCGACCATTGTCCTCAGTATTTATTAACCATTTATAGTATATAAACCTACCATTAACCATAAAGATCCAGTAATAAACTACCTATCTACCATTATCCTTCAGTAATAAACCAACCATTGGCATAACTCACCACTCATCCGTTGAGGCAATGCTGGATGATGCAATCTCCCTGTGACGAGCCCTGCCTGGGCTGCAAGCTGCGTCTGGACGGCATGCCTGGCAGCATCTTGGTGCGGGAGATGTTCCTTGGACGCGTCAAGCAGTCGGGTCGTCCGGTTATGGCTTCGTCACAGCCGTTAATGGTGAGCCATGTGGGGAATTCATGGTGAACAAGGCTGATGAATGCTGAAAAATGTAGGGAATTCATGGTTCATAGTGGGTTGGTGCTTGGGTTCAAGTTGTTGAAGGCTTGGTTAGTCCAAACGGGGATGAGAATGCAGCGACAACGAACGGTGAGTTGTTTACTTTCATGGCTGGTTTGTTGACGGCCACATGATTCAATGGTTTTTCTTACCATGATGGGCCAACCAGCAGATGCTACTTGACAGCTACCGAAACCCGCTTTGATCATGGGCAGCTGCTAATAAAGGTCTATTTTCATTATTGTTGATAAATGTTTGGTGACGATAAATATGGATCTGGATTTAGATGTGTTACAGCACTGATCATGTTGATGTCGCCACCAGCTCCGTGCTTAGCCCATCGTTAGCAAGCCCAAGTTTGCACTTCTCGCCAGCTCGATTTCCCAGTGGTGAAACAAGCTCCTTGATCGTAGATCATGCTTTGGTACAGAAGCTGTTTCAGGCGTTTTCCATCAGCAGATGGTTTGTTTCAAGGCAAAGCATGGTGATCCGCTACCAGTGTTTTTGACCTGCCAACATTACCAGGCCTCCCCCACTCAGTTTCTCGGAAGCTGCCCGAAGGCATCACCGCAGGTGAAATTGAGCCTCTCCAGTTCGGTT
Source organism: Symbiodinium kawagutii (assembly GCA_009767595.1). NCBI lineage: Eukaryota > Dinophyceae > Suessiales > Symbiodiniaceae > Symbiodinium > Symbiodinium kawagutii. Next base: position 469,296 of record VSDK01016088.1, read on the forward strand.
TCGTTGAAAATACAACGCACAGGTGGCACTTTTTACCATCCGAACATCCGAATTAATCCAAATCGATTGCAGCCAAAGATCAAAAGTTCAACTCTTTTGATGCCAATCCTAATTCATTATCCATGGCATCAAAATTGCTGACATCAAAATGTTCAATCCAGTTCAAATTGCTGACAAAGATCAGTTCAAGTTGCCATGAGGCGCGTTCTCAGAATCGATCAGATCAAGGAGGTCCAGGAGGTCAAAGACTGGTCCGATGGCCGAGCGGGCCGCAAAGCGTTGGACTACACCTTGCTGATGACGCTGGAACTCAAAAATTTCTTGGGCTCAGCCGTTTGACCTACATCAGTTGCTCGGACTTGCGCCATGATCAGTTTCCGTAGCCAGAAACTCTGATGTGAGTGTTTCTCAAAATGAGGCCCCGAAATCATCCAGTTGATCAACCATTTTTAATAGTAAATCAACCATTTTTGGGGGTACCCCAGTTTAAGAGACCCCCATGTTTTGAAGTTCTGACACCGGCTATTTCTTATCTCAGGGTAGGGACTAGCGAAGCTACCCCTCTCAGCTTCGAACAAATTCTGGTTTCACCGACGTTTACACACAATCTGGCCTCAGAACCAGTAGAACCAATCCAAGAGCAGTTTCGTTTGCTGCCCACAGATATGTTTAGGTATGCACCTGCGGTTTTGTTATGGATAGGTCCATGGGTCAAACCTATACCCTGATGAATTGAGGGTTTCCACGAACCGAAACATGAACAATTTTAGGGTGATTTTGGGTAGCACCACAGATGAGATTGCTGGCCATCAAGCTACTCAACAGCTGTTGAGCCAGGATTAAACTTGCCACAGTGGGTAATAACTGAGAACCAACCAATTAACCATCATGAACCACCATAATCAAGCATTTCAAATCATGAGCAAGCATCCCTGACGCATCACTTACGCATCACTTCCTATGGAGATCCCCTTTGTGTGATCCCAATCTCCTTCCTTGGCTGCCATCTTCCGCCAGGTTCATGGCACGTGGTTCATTGGTTGATTGTTCATTGGTGGCTTCAAGTGATTCATGGGTGGTTTCTTAGAATGAGGGACCCCCACAATGGTTGCTCTAGTGCTTTATATGGTCAATAAACTGGATGATGAAAATAGGGGTCCCCTATTTTGAGAAACCACCTGATAGTATGTGACAATAACCGGTCAATACAGAGCCGATAACGGTTCTTGATGCTTGGTAAGTGGTTGGAAATGATCATTTGATGAATGGATGGTGGTTTGATTCCCAAGGAGTATGAGCCTAGATTGAGGACGACCATCTATAGTATTCGTTACCCATCAGCGCACCAAGCCTCACATCGAAGTGTGTTCCGAAGAATTTGGAGCCCGGATCTTCTGCGCCACTGGGGCAGCCCCTTCTGCAGCCCAGGACTTTGCTTAGTGGAGCTCGTTGGTGCTCGTTGGTGCTGGGCGGGCTCAAAAAGGTGCAGAAGGGAAGCGCAGGGATCAGAACGGACCCTTGATGACCCTCAGTGTTTCCTAACCGCACAGAGATCAGTATTTGTCACCATCCCGCTTGTTGAGTCATTGGTAATCCTCACAAACTATTGATCTATCATTGCTGCTGGGTGCCGTTCTAGCAATCTATCACCGCTATTGATCTCTATCACTAATAACTACTAGACAGTAGTCATATTGGAATATTAGATGCTTGAACTTCAATACTATCTAGTCCATCACTATAATCATTAAATATTATAATCATTAGATACTATAATCATTAAATACGATTAAATACTGTCTTAGATAACTAGCAGTTAGTCCATCGCTGTAATTAGCGAAGTTTGAGGTCAAGATTTGCTGCCATGCCTTGGCTCACTTAGCTCGGCCGCTCGCCCCGTGGGGTTCTGGGCTTTGCCGGGCCATTCTTCAGGCGTGCGAAAATGGGATGGTGCCATGGTGAACCCTGGAAGGATGCTCAAAGGATGGAAAAGATTGATTTGGTTTGTATATGAATAATTATGATTAGTATGTAATAACAAGTGGTTCATCAACCATGATAAACTTCAGTCATTTGACAAATTTTCATTCAATAGTGCTTCATCAATAGTCAAGCAACTTCAACCAGTCTTTGAAGGATGGCTAATAGTTTGTAAATGCGGTTCATATTAAACTAATCAAGGTAAAACCAGCACTCAGAGACTGGTTGAAGTTGGTTAAATGATGGTTCAAAAATGGTTGGGTGATGATTGATAGTGATTGAAAGATGGTCTATGATTAGACAATGGTTGAATGATGATCAGTAGCGCTTAATGATGGTCAAACAACATCAAACTTGGGAGTCTTTAATGATGTTGGTTCACAAACGGTTGATCCTTGCAAATTCACCACAAAATGTGTAAATTCATGGCTGGTTTGTTTTGTGAAATCTAAACTGCTGAAGTCCGTCAACGCACCACTTGAAAGATGTTCCAGGGTCTTTAGGGCGTACAGTTTGTCATATTTCCTGAGGAGTTCGAGAACACAGAGCTTGTGGAGGAATTTGAGCCTTTGAAAGGATTAACTTCGATTTTAAGGGTTTGATGATGATGATGATGATGATGATGATGATGATGATGGTGGTGATGATGGTGATGACGATGACGATGACGATGACGATGACGATGATGGTGATGGTGATGGTGATGATGATGGTGATGGTGATAATAATGATGATAGTGATGATGATGATGATGATGATGATGATGATGATGATGATGGTGGTGATGATGGTGATGATGATGATGATGACGATGACGATGCTGATGCTGATGCTGATGCTTATGGTGATGATGATGATGATGATGATGATGATGATGATGATGATGGTGATGGTGATGATGATGATGACGATGACGATGACGATGACGATGACGGTGACGGTGACGGTGACGGTGACGGTGACGGTGACGGTGCCGGTGACAGTGACGATGATGATGATGATGATGATGATGATGATGATGATGATGATGATGATGAAGGATGGATGATGGATAATGGATGATGTACCATGATTGATACTACTTGGGATATGTTGGAAATTCCCACAAGTAAGTAATTCATGGGTCTCAACTACAGACAGACCTCGGGCTTTGCCAGCACAATTCCAATGAAAGAAGTTGTTGGGTAATAGTAGCCGTGGAAAATCATGAATGGCAATTGATTGGCAATTCCGCCAGTGATTAGCCAATTACGACCAGTACAAATCATGTTGAACTATGATTCGCGCATTCCATATTTTGATACCGCCTAGTATCAAAGCTTACCTGTTACTTATCATCGATTCTCAAACTTTTTGCCACTGAACCAGTGAAATTTATTGTCAGCATTTTCCGGAAGGATGATGTTTGAAAATGTGGTTTCTGTACGAAATACTGAACCGTAAATGATGGACCATTGCCAGCCATTGGACTGACAATCCACCAGATCCTCCATTTCGCAATCCCACATCTAAGGACTGGAGAATTACCGTAAGTATGTTTGGACTATGTTGGATTCGTCATCCATCTGCTGCGTATCATTTTTTCAGTTCCAATCTGGGTGTTTCCCAAGTCATGGGCGTACCCCTAAATCATCCGTTATATGAATCATGTATAGTAAACACCCAAACATTGTAGTTCGTATTTGCACTATTGCTTATAATCCCCTATCATAAACCATTGTTCACCATTCATAAATCATCCGTAGGTTTGGGGGTTCCCAAACTGGCTTAAGAAACCCTCACATAGTTGGTATATCTATTTTTGTTGATTATTCTACCCTACTATTAACCATTACTTTCCCTATTCGCATCTATTCACCACTATTAATCATATGGTGGTTTCTCCAAATAGGGGACCCCCAAAACAGGTGGTTTTTTACTACTGATGATTACTAGTGGATGATTTGAGGGTACCCCTATGACTTGAGAAACCACCATATATAACTGGATGGCTTATATCCTCTAACTTAGGTTTTTACTTTTTTTTGGGATATGATTGATTTACCATATAACCACTAAAAATATATTTTTAGCAAGGGATCTATAAGCCACCAAGATAACTATAGAAAATCCCATGGTTATGACCCCAGTTCCACACACTGATGGACTCTGAAGGTCCTCCACATCCCTGCAGCGTGAGGCGGCGGACCCGCTGCAAAAGACGGCCCCTCGACTGCGGAGCCGGCAGTGCTATGGGACTGGAGATCCATGGATAGCTTGATGGTTGACCCTTAAGTTTGGTCATTATTCATGTCTGGCCGCCAAGTGGGAAGGTCATTATTCATGGTGATTGGTTTACTTTGATGCTAAAAATGATTGCTATTCGCTTTTGCTATTCGCTTGATTTGATGCTCAGTGAGTGATATTTTGATAGCTTGGAGAGGTCAATGACCTGGTGCGCACGAAGAATTGCCGTTGAATCTTGTGTGTGTTCTGTGATTTTTCTGTGCCTCTGAGTGGTCCAAACTGTACAATTAGAGCAGTTTAACGGTGGATTCGACATGACAATGAGTGGGTTTTTTGTGAGCCGTGTATCACCGAGGAATTGTTGCGATCATTGTCGTTTGTTCAAGCTTGGGGGTTGCAAAGTCTTTTGCAAGAAGTAGCTCTTGAATGGTGAAACTGCAGAACTGCTACCGAGAGGAGAAGCTGGACTTGATCCAACCAATTGAACTGTCGGACATGTAGAATTTGCATATATTATGAGTAAACACATGTAAGCATGAGACATGATGTGGAAAGTTTGCCGCCCTGAGAGTCCTCCTGATGGCAGAGAGCTTGAGCGTGCAGTCCGCTGTGGACCTGAGCCGGCAGTGCAGATGCCTTGCAAAGCCTTCTGGCGCACGAGTTCAACATGTGGCAGCAATGGTTTGGTGAGCTGTCGCAACGGGCCAATAGTTCTGAGGAGATCAGGAAACAAAACCAGGCAGCCATGGCTGCTTTGAGGGCATGTGCCGAGAAACATCTCCTGGGACGAAGCGATCCAAGTGAGACAAGCAACCAAGCGCTCGTGACCGGCGATTTGCGATGGTGAGCCATCATACATTGATGATGAGATCAAAGAACCAGCATATAACCAACATTAAGCCAATCACAGAACCACATAGAGAAAGTATATCAATCGACCTTCACTATAACCAGCATCATCCAACATATAACCATCCCATTACCATCATAATCAAGCTATACCTGCCTATAACCATCATAGTTCATCAGCCAACCATCATCCCAGCCATGATCCAACCACCACCATCCCAGTGATCCAACCACCCAGCCCAACCATTCATCCAGCAGCATCCCCCAGCGCAGCACTCCCAGGCGACGGTGCTGCCGCCACATCTCCCCGTTGCAGTTGCAGCCGCCTCCACTGCAGTTGTGCCGTGGCAGCCGCTGGTGGCCACGGCTGTTGGTGACAGATGGCTTTATAGGGGAGGCTTTACCATCAATATAGATTTATAGTGGATTTATAGTGGATTTATAGTGGATTCATAGGATCGATAAGGGATAGCAACCAACAAGAATAGTAAATGATGGTGGTTGATCCATAGATCCATTCGGATGATGAGGTGGATCTCATTTCATGAAAAGGATAACTAAGAGGTAAGTAACGATAAACCCCTTAGGTCGAATGGTAAATGAACCATTTATGGCCAAACTAGGGCTAACTGGTTTAGCCAATGGTGGGTAGTTAATACTGATTGGCCACTCACGGTTATTCACCAGATTTCAGCTCCAGAATTGGTTAGAATTGTTCATGAAATGAGAGAATTGGCTTGCGAAGGTCCTAGCTCCAAAATGTTGCAAATACAACCCGAAAATCACACCAAAAGAAGCATTTTAGCTCCAAACTGATGCAAATAGCAAGGAAAACCAAATTCAGACAGAGAACAAAAAAAATCAAACAACTCATTGGCTCATGACATTTTTTGCCATCCCTCAAGCGGTGTGATTATCAACTAGGAACTGATAGCTGTTACTAAGGCTGAATCCCAGCTGCATGGTTTGGAGCCAAGTAGACAAGATGTTTGGTAAGAAATGATCGTCCCTGGCTCTTGGGATGCTAGCCAACAAACGACCACGAAATATGTTGAGACTGTCACTGGTTGGTGCAGATACCTTCCCCAGAATTGTGGTCGGTGTCAAATGGTATTGTGCTGAGCATTAATGTTTGACATTGTTGCATTCACCATCCCACATTGGATGGTTCAGTCCACAACCAACAATTTGGTGGCTTAATTCGGATGTTCATACCAACTTCACATTCCCAATATGCTTGCAATTGGGATGCAAATATCAAAAGTTGTTGAAACCAATATGCCTTGAATTGGGAATGATATACCAAATATGTTCCGCAGAAAGACTGTTCTGTTGATGTTCGAGATGTTCACTTCAGGTACAAAGACTTTCACTCACCGCCAAACAACATAAGTATGGTGAAAGACCTCATTTGGACCGAGAAGGTCGGCAGCTCTGCAGGAAACAGGCCTTCCCATGGAGGCTTCATGATGGTTGAAAAGGAGGCTATCCATTTCTCATGAAAATGGTAACATATTTAAGACAAACATATCCGAACACAAACCAAACCAGAGCACAAACCCAACCATCCAAACCATCCAACATAAACCAACCAGACCGACCGACCGACCAAGCCACCCATCCCTTCGCCGTGAAACGCGAGGCATTTGGCAGCACCTGCCGCCCGGGGGGCAAAAGTTATGGCCAGAGCTCGCCACCTTTAGCTCCTCTTCCAGGCGCAGGCACGAGGATCGAAACCGGCGATGCGCAGGTGATGGATAAGTGATGAATGATGGGTCAATTAGCTGGTTGAATCATATAGTTATAAAAAGGGTTAATGATAGGTGAATTGTAAATTCATAAAGGGTGATGATGGCGATGATAGATGATGAATGATGGGCAATGATAGGGTGAGAATAGGTCAATGATCAGGTTAATTCACCATCGACGATGCTTCATTGAATGAGCTAATGTGAGGGAAGTTAATGATACATGATGGTTAACAGCTTATGACGGTTAAACAAGCTGTACATTGATGATGGTTAATGAATGATTGTTCATAAGCTGTCTGATCATGGTTGAGAAGCCGGCCAATCATGATTAATAGTGCCTAATGGCCGACCAAAAGAGCTAACAAGCTTGTATACTGTGCAACCTTCAAGAAATCACAAACTTCGTTGGAGAAATGGCAGCGATTTGAACAGTAAAACTAAGTTTTGAGCTTCATAGATGTCAGTTGAGCAGCAATTTTTATGGCTGCTTCTCTTGCTGCTGTTCTTGGGTGAGAGCTTCAAGTCGTGTGCACCGCAGGTCATGCTATTTCCCCTGGCACTTCTTTCGAGGCACCGCAGTATGCTTTGGGTCTTCAACAGCTGATGCGGGCTGACCTTCATGGCAGTAGTTCATCCAGATGAATCTGAATCCTGGACCGAATCCTGCACAGTGTGGTCAAATACCAGTGAGATCCAACTATAAACAGTGAGATGTGAGTGACTCTGTGGTCAATGATCATACCCAATGATCATATTGATCATGTGGTTCCAATTGAATTTCAATCATATTGGGAAGTTGGTCATTAGCCAAAGCTAAGTTTTGATTTGCAGGAAATTCCCAATGGTCATACCAACATCTAGCTTGGAAACCATGGAAACAGCTTGGAAACATAGCCATCATTGGGAGCTTTGAAACTGATTGGTATGTCCATTGATAGTGTGCAGCTCTGCCATAAAGAATTACACGTGACATTTCCATCAGGAAACCCAGAATTGTCGGGTTTAGTCCTGTTCTTGGAAACGCCAAGAGCCAGCAACTAGTTGCCAGTTCTGTCCATCAGCGTTGATGATCTCTGACTGTTTCCTTGGTATCACATCATCAGTACCGAGGACACATTAATTATTGTGTGTGTGGATGCTATTGCTCATGATTGTTACCAGTTGCCAGTTGATTCCAGACATTGCCGGCCGGTGATCGCACTTGGTGGGTTGCGTATGCCCATTCTTCAACCACCGTGGTGAATCTGTCAGTATTTTCTAATGATCAACCTCCACCAAGCATGATTGTAATCCTCATCACCATCACCGAAGCATCATCATTGCCTAACCATCATCCAACAATCATCAGCTTATGACTGGCTATCACCATGAAGATGCATGCAAGTAACCCTTGGTATCCCTGTATTGATGGTGATTTTGCCACAGTTTCCCCCTGTTTTCGCCTTGTTTTCTCTGGGTTTCCCCCAGAAAACCCTCCGCTTCCAACCTTTTGTTCCGAGCGGCACCCACCAGGCGACCTACGACAAAGGTAGCATCCTGGGCCGAGGGGCCTCTGGCGTAGCGTGCCTTGGCTAACCCATGCGGCGAGCGGTAAACCAAAAACGGGTAGATGATAGCTACAATCAATGTTAGTCGAGGTAGTTAATAATGGTCCAACAATGTCAATTAATCACAGAAGTTAAGTAACAGTTAAATATGCAGGGAGAGAATACTGTTGATAGCGATTAGCATGGTGATCAATACAGTAACCGCATATGGCGGTGGTGGAAGTCTCCAAAGAGATGAGCCTATAGGAAGAGAGAGTTGTTTGAGATGAAATGATGGTGGGATGAAGGTGATGACAATGATAAAGATGATTTGTTTTTTGTTTCGTTTGCTGGCAGCTCTCTCTTGTTGTTTTTCCTTGGTCTTTCTCTCTGATGGTTTTCTCTGCTGACGTATTTTTTTCTCTGATGTCTTCTTTGCCGGTGTTTCTCTTTTGATGATGGTCGATGATGGATTGATGGGGTGATTATGTAGGCTATGTAGAGGCAAGACATTCTGCCTTGCCACAGTTCCAGGGAGTGCTCCAAGCACTTCATTTCAGCAGATGTTCTGCAGATGCTGCGGTGTCCGAAACACATAGCTGAGCCTTCGCAATGCCAGGAGCCATTGGCATTTCAAGATCGCTTGGGCACTGGATTGTTTGGCGAAGTCTATGTAGCTCAACGTGATTTGGCAGCCCGTTCGACCGTCTAATGCTGGTATGGCCCCTCAGGTCCTCGTCCAAACATGTTTAACCACTCAATGTTTTGCTACGCCCGAGGATATGGCCGGGTACTGGCGGCAAAAATTCCATGACGTGGTGGCCCTGTTCCACCAGAAGCCATTTTGTGCGCAGAGTTCCACAATGCATCTTATTCTACACGCTTCTTTTGATGAACGCTGGCATGCAAGATCTTGAGGGCAGCGGAATCGAAACCGTTAGCCACACAATAGACAGTGAAACAAAATCCAGTAGGAAACCCCACACGGCAGAACAATTTACAATGGAGAGTAGATAAATAGAAAACCTTGAGAGCGCTCCACGGTACATTTTGCAAATGCTTTCAGGCCATCCCAATTTGGTCACCACCTGTGTCTGGGAGGTGGCTCTGGGCAGTCCATGGGACGAGTTTGCCCCAAAGTTGCTCCCAAGCGATTGAAGTAAGGCGCGGCAACTTTGGCTGCACGGCTTGGTCATTGTTTTTCAGCCTGCGGCTCCCGAGACAGCTGGCCTCAGCTGTTGAGCATGTCTCCCACATGGACTTCATCATGTGGGACGTCCATGCGGATGATCTTATCATCGACGCTGGACGCGCTGACGGCCCTCATTTGACTCTTCTGGACATCTACATGGAGCCGTCGGAGAAGGGGATTGAAGCAGCACCACAGATGAGGACTCCTGACCAGCCCCGGGCAAGCATTTGGCGAGGACAAACACTTCATTTCATCAATTTTACAAGAAATTTGGCATGTTGCGGCCACTTCAAACAAATATGATAACCCCCAGTTGTTTCCATTTGTGTACGCATGGGGCGGCGCAATTTGGTTGTGCAACTTCTTTACAAAAGAATTCTGGGTGCCTAGTCACCCTTCCACCAGAACTGAAGCGCGGCGGCCCCGATCGCATGCAACTTGCGAAGCAAAAGCTGGGCTTTGGTGTACCAACATGCAAGCTGCATATTGCTTCATTTTCCCACAACTTCTTCATCAAACAATTGTCACATGGACCTTGCTTGCACCCCTTTCCTACACATGTATATGCCGCTGGGCTCTTCCTCGCAACTTTGATGTGCCCGGCCTTTGCCTTGCACGAGGCAGGGTGCGCCTCAGAAGCAGAAAGCAGTAACAGCGCCAGAAATGGAAGCACAATAGACATCAGCAAGCATATTCAATCTCACCACTTGCAGAGATAATGAAAGGATATTTGTTCCAAACCTTTTGACCTTTGGCTTTCCGCTCTTGGTTTGACTAGCGCCCTGACACGGGGGCAGATCAAGCCAAAGTACATTGCTCTTCAGCGCTGAAGAGGTTCGGTCAATGAACTGAAGGCCCTCTTCTCCAGGTTATTTCACGAGGTGGTGGGGAACCTGAAGCAAAGTGTCCGGCGCCCGCCACCTGCAAGGCCGCCCCCATCTCTAATGCCTCCACCACCACCGCAGTCATGGTGTTGGCAAATGAGGCGAATGAACATGGTGTATTTTCAAGCAGCCTGCAGTGAAAAACCGTCCTCGAGATGCCGCCTTGGAAAACACCCAGCAGCCAGCAAGCAGAAGTCTTCAGATCCAAACGGCTGGCAAGACACGGCGACCAAGCCTGTGGCCAACGCCTGTGGTCCAACTTAATACGCGCAACACCGTACGACCATTTGACTTTCTTGCTGGCACTTGAATTTCTCCGGCGAGCAACAGGCGTAGACGTAGCAGACGTGGCTTCAGCACAAGCATGTTACCACACACGGCAGGATTGCGCGGGCATTGTTATCGTTGTTCTTGACATCCAGGCATCAGAATCCATATTCCAGATTTATCATCATCACCATCATCATCAGAATTAGTACCAGTTGCAGCAGGAGGGCGTATACACATTGCTAACCAATGTCATTGTAGGTATGTAGTAGGACCCATACAAAGGTATGGCACAGTGCCTTGGCATATAGTTTCGAAGTGGCCGACCTGAACTACTAATGGCTATATAAGTATTTGCAAGTTGACTGTCACCCATTTGGCACCTGGCTACATGTTAAATAGTAACATTGATTTAGTGAACTGGATCAACATTGAAAATTAATCCACCCAATTATCGGTTGAACATTAAAATCAAAAAATATCGACGCGATCAGCAACATAGGGATGAAACAATAGGAAATGTAGAAGTGTTTCATTTGCATAGTCTGCAAATTGTTTTTTTGGGCTCAAGTGCCCTGTCAAGCATTTTGCATTCTCTAGCTTTCCACCCACTCGTCACTTCGCAATGGCGGACTCTAAGTTCATCATGGTCGAGGAGGGTTTTGAACATTTGGGCCCCGCGAAGAGAAAGGCCCCTCCGAAGAGCGCCATGCCTGACGGGGAAGTTGTGGAGCCCGTGGTAAAGTATGCGAAGCCAGCGAAGCCTTTGAAGGACAGCTTGCTGGAAGAAGACGGGGGTGAAGAGGAAGCCCCGGAGGAGGACCCGGTCGTGGAAGAACGGCCGAAAGGAAAGCCAAAATCGGCGTACAATCTGTTTTTCCAACGGAATTACGATGATCGTCGCCGGCAATGCCACGGCATTCACATTGACGCCGTGCGGCTTGTGAGTCACCGGTGGAGAAATCTTCCAGACTCCGAAAAGGAGAAGCTTGCACAGGAATTGCGCCGCCTTTAGGTGCGCGCATTTTTGAATTTTCTCCGCCACCCCCCTGGTTCGCCCTGGCAATACGCAGTGATTTGTGGTTTAGGACTTTAGGCTTTAGGGTTTACGGTTTTAGGGTTTATGGTTTTAGGGTTTAATGTTTGAGGTTTTAGGGTTTTGGGTTTGGTGTTTACCGCTCTGTTTGACAGTGATATTATACCATGTGTTGTTGTTCTTTGTTTGCTTCAACCCACCCGCCCTTTGGTCCCATGTCCTATGTGATGTTTTCCCTTCCTCTTGTTTCCCCTCTTTTTGTTCCGTGCTTTTATTGTTCGGTTCCTGCTTTTCGTTGCTGAGTTTTTTATATACACGTAGTATCATGCCTTTGTTGCGTGTTATTCAAAGGAACATGAAAAATTTTTGCTCTGCATTTTCTCGGTTGTTTGATACATTACTGGCATCATCTTTTTTGGCTGCATCTTTAAAGATATAGCGTATTTTTTTGTAAAACGATGCAAACCAGATATTCTATCATTAGAATAAAAGTTATAGCAAGTAATTGTACGATGAAACGAATTTGCGTCAAAAAATTAGCAGCAAAAAATGCTAATGGAAAAATATATATGTTTTTCAAATCAGGTATCAAAGCGATAAAAGATATATTCTGATTGATGACCCTTTGCAATTCTTTGCACAAACTGCAAAAAGCTATCTTGCTTGTATTGTATGCAACCGGCTTACATCTTGGTCAAAGAGTACATGAGGGGGAAAAATGATGTCTCCAAAGAGTAAGCTGAAGACTATGTGTCTATTAGACATATAAATATCTGTTGAAATTTTGCGTTGAAAAAAAGTAAAATATATAGTATCAAGTTGAGAAAATAAATTGCCAAAGATAATGCTGCAGCGGTAAGACCGCAACATTTAGGGTTTAGCATTATGATGCGGCATGGGAAGGGCCACCCAAGAAGCCCCCCCGTGTCATGGAGACCTCGGGAAGAGCCCCCGCCTGGGTCATCAATAAACCCCGAGGTCGATGAAGTCACACGGGTGCCCAGGCGGAGGGGGGCAGGTCCCAGATGGACCTGACCCCCGGCAAAGGGCCGACGAATCCTCGAGAGGCGGGACGGGTAGAAGAAAACAGAAGGGAAAGA
>VSDK01016088.1:487920-508106 GCA_009767595.1 Symbiodinium kawagutii
TGTTCTATCCCCTTTTATCCATGAACTGGCACCTATCTGCTACCTAGCCCCAAAAGTTTCATTGCTATCCCTGAACTCACAACTCACTTTGTGCCGTCGTTTTCCCAGGTTTGTGGTGAGACCTAAGAAGGATCCAAAGATCGAATATGTGGCCAAGGCACCGGCATAGTACAACATGTGAAAAACCGTGACAAAACATGTTTGGTTTTTTTCACATGTTGAGTTTCACTTCAAAGTCATGTTTGGTTTTTTCACATGTTTAGATTTCCTCGTTGGCACCGTTGCAGATGGATCTGCCGCAGGAAATTTGCTTGATGCGATGCGAAGACAAGCAGAGAAGAGAGGCGCGGCGCTCCGATGGGTTTGAGTTGGCTACCCCTGAACAAGTGATCTTTCGAGTCAAGTATCCACACGTGGAAAAACATCATTGTAAGAAAACACTCAGATTGATTGAATGTTGTTTTCCATGTGAAAATCTCAAATTTTGTTTTGTAGATGTTTGAAGTTCTGATTGATATTGCCTTCGAGCTTCGGTGAAATGCAAGTGTTGGCAGGTATGTTTGGTTTGGTTGTTATTCGAAGATACGAAGCATTATCGACAGATGTGGTTGGCTGTTATCGCGAAAACACGCATGAAGCATTTGTGGGCCCTCTTGGGACGGCTGCACAAGCTGAACTCGCCAAACGTTGTCCCCTTCAAGCAGTATGGGATGGGTAGCTGCTGTGGAGCGCGGCGCGTGGATTCTTAAGATCAAAACTGAAACCTCTCAAGAAGGCTGAGCCGAGTTCACACCCCTGTTGTTGATCCATGTGATCATCAACTTCCCAGTGGTGATGTTCTTTAGGATTATCCCCGAGCAACCACGTGATGTTCCTCAGTACATGTTGGTGTGTAGATGTTTCCTGCCAATTCCAAAATGGTGGTTTCTCAAAATAGGGGAACCCCCCAAATCATCCTTTATACCAACCATTTATAGCAAAAAAACAACCAGTTTTGCGAATCCCCTGTTCTGAGAAACCAGCAATTCCCAACATCAATTCTTCATTGTACAATAAGAAATTCTAACAGTTGTATAATAAAATCACAAATTACTAAGTAAGAACTATTCCTAAGAAGTGAACAATCACTACTGACTTAAATTCCTCATTTTACAAGAACCACGAAGATGAGATCGAAATCCTAAGAAGTGAATCACAAATCGAAGTTAGAATAAAGCCACCAATTCCTAAGAATCACCACCAACTACTCCAACTACCAACTACTTTCCTCCCAATTCTCTTCACATCACTCCTTGTTGCGGGCCAGGCCTTTGTGGAGAGACCGGGAACCCAGAGGGCAGAGCTGGTGTCCTCCTGGTGGAAACCGGATGCCATCAATGGCGAAAGCCATCAACAGGTCAGGGGAAGGTCACTGCTGGTTCATGTTGATGGATGTTGTAGATTTGCTCTCCAACTATGAATTTGAGTGATTTGGTTTCCACTTCACTCCAGCCTACTCCAACCAAACTCCTCAAAAAAATTGGCTTTGGGATGTTCATTCTCCACTTGCACCAGAGCTTTTGACACGGTGGACGTGTGGCTCCAGCTCTCACCCATGGCTATGGCTTCAGCCCTGTTGAGATGGACACCTGATGGGCGTATCTATCCATTTTGCAACTGTTTCGATCCAGTAGATCCCAAAAAACAGTAACCAGGTTTCGAGTGATAAACCAGGCTTCTAGTATTTTCTAGTGATATTTGTGAAGGATAGTGTCATTGTGACAGGTTACAGAGATGACAACAAGAGGATGCCACAGGTTACCCCGGTTGTGGGTACCACCCTGCGTCGCCAAGGTCGCCTCTTGAGGGAGCTACGGCACGACCACATTGTGTCCTGCCTCGACGTGTTCGAGGCGCAGAGCGGACTGCAACTTTGCGGTGGATGCAACGTGTATATTTTGACACACATCAGCATCATTGGTTTGTTTAGATTCTATGTTTCTATGAAATATTCATTCATACATATCATACATATCATATATTCACATTTATATTACATATATATATATATATACATGTGTGTATGTGCATGATCATTCATATATAATGTTTATATGTGTATGTACGTGTATGTAGCTGTTTGGGCTCGTGGTTGGGCATAGGAGTATGCAGATGTCAGTATGGATCTAGATTCACATGTTTTCAATGTTTTCGATGAGATGCGTGAACTGTGTGTGGTTTCAAGTTCTTATGTTGTTCACATTGGCAGTTTGTGCATCGTAGAGAAATACAGTCTTGGTACGTGCGGTAAACAATTCGCATCATGTCCAGAATAGCCGTTCTTAAGCATAGCTGCTGTACGATTGATGATACCCATAGTCAAGAATTGATCGTCATAATTCTTTTTGTTGCAAAATAGACTGATATGCCTGCGAAAAAAAGTGTCAGACTAACAATGAATGATATTTCATTTTGGTTGATAAGACTGAACATTGCAGAATGATGGTGAAGAATGGTTGATTGGTTGATTGTGCCAGGTCACTTGAGATCCCGTACCCGTACTCCACAAGTCGCAAGTCATGATCATCGGGGAACTACCACGGTCCTTTTCATGGTTGATCCGTGCTATCGTTGCTGTCCTGTATTCTCTATTGCTGGCAACTCTTGTGTTGAACCACCAAGCAATTGGTGAACTTATTTGATATTAAGTGCAAACAATTTGGTGCCACCCAACCATGGCAGACACCAAGGTGATCCAGAACTATTTATTTGATCATTTGGGATTTGTAAAGCAACAAGCTTTATCGAACTATTCATTACCTTGATTAAGTGAAACACTATTGATCACCATGAACCACCGTCATTTACCTGTGAGTCACAGCAACCAGAAACTGTTGATAACTGTTGGACAACCACGTTGATCACCATAGAACCACCAACCAAGATGCTTCACCGCTGAACCTGGTCATCCTGGTTATATCTATCAACTTTCCGTCACTTACATCTTCATGATGTTTCTATGATTATTCTGATTGCGAAAAAAAAACCTACGATGTAGTTGTCATGTTGTTACTCCTGGTGCTGACGAAGTGCTTGGGGCGCCAGGAAATGGACATGCTGTACATTGTCATGGAATACGCCACCGGGGGCGACCTGGGGCGTCGAATACAGGCGCGCTGGGCAGTGCGCGGCTGGCTCCAAAGAGCTTCAACCGGAGATATTCTGTACGAACCATGGTCTCCAATCCATGGTTGACATTTTGACACACCATTCATGGGATATTTTGCATCTAATTAGTGATATGAATGGTTTGTGAGGAATTACAGTGATGTAGATCTCACATGAACGATGGTCCAATGGTTACTGCTCAAGCATGGTTTGCCTTCATTCTTGCCCTTTGAAAGACCATGGACTTCCAAACTCAGAAGTTATCGGTTTTCGATGCGGAAGCGAAGTGTGTGGGTGGGGGGAAGGGGGAAAGCAATGGCCGAATGGGTGGATTTCATGCCAACCAATCCCTTTCTGGTTCAGCTTGGTGAAACGAGAACCGGTTTGGATCTACTTCGTGCTGGCTGAAGTCGGTTAATGGTGAATGGTTCAGTAGCTTTTGTGATGGCAGTGTCAAATGATGCCTGTTACTAGAAGTTATTGATTCAACACTGGAGGTTATTAAATAGTTTAACATAACCTGACTATCAACAGAGGTTATGAGTTTCCAGTGGGTAGGGATGGCCGGTGTTTAATTAGTGATTGCTGGCTTCATCCTGGCGAGATTTTGGGAGACCACCCGTTTCTGGACATCAGCAGCTGCTGCTTCTTGCAACCAGCTCAAGCAACATGTATAGTTCCCCATGCTGATACCTCTGACCATCCAAGATGATGGTTCATGCTGGTGAATGATGGTTCACATGTTGATAAGACTGGTGGTAAACATGATGGTGAACGGTTGGCTTTTGATTTGCGATACATCGTGATGGTAATGTTTGATTGTAGCGGGCAACAACCAACAATGATATCCGATGGTGTTGCCCATCAATGGCTGCACTCCACTCTTTTGCCATTTTGATAGAACTCCGTTCATTTTTGAGGCCATACCCATTTTGTTCAGCTTTTGAGATGTCCACGCGGGGCTTACAGGGTTTTGACCCCGTGCTACGATGGTCAATGTCTATCAATTTCTGGATGCTTGCAACTGGCCGGTTTTCGTGAAATGTGATGGCTTGACACATGGCTACATTGTGTTTGATCATGATTTATATCGTTGTGATTAGATTGTCATGGTTTGCATTCCTATTCACGCCTAGTTACACTGCAATACAGATATCCCAAAGCAACATCAGCATTGCTTTGTCCCCATATGTGTTATTTCTTCTCCAACTCATCCTCTATATGGCCACTAGATCCTGCGTCATATTCCCATTGGTTTGCAGAACCACCAGATGGTTTGAAGAACCACCTGTTGCTTTGCTCATCCCCAGCTTCCAACAACCATCCAGTTTGCCAAATATCCATTCCTTTGGTCCAGTTTAAGATCTGCCAAAGCAGTTCTCCAGGCACGCAAGACCGAAGGGGTTCGCTTCACTGAAGCCGTGATCATGCGAGTGCTCAGACGCAGAGGGACGATTCGGGGCGTAACCAAGAGCCATTAAAGATCATAGGCAATGTCAATATTCGTTTGATATAGTGCGACATAGATGGTTTGATGTAATGCCATTGAGATGTAAACTGGAATTATACGTATACCATAAGACATACCAACATAGCATGCTATGGGTTTGCATCTATAGTATAAGTACATAGCCGTAGCAACCAAACAAGGACCAACTAGAATCAGTCAACACTGGAAGCCAAACGCAAGCAGTCAGTGATTGCCAAGCAACGAGTGACTTGGGAAAGGGGATGCATCTTGCCATCATATATGTCGTTAAGCCTGCAAAAAATCAAGGTATGAGGTAATCTGTGTAAGCGTGTCAACCTGGTATGATGTTCGAGACCATTCCTGTGGGTTCAACATATGGGAACGCTTGGAGTTCTCCGAAATGGTGTGTTTCCCTCTTCAAACCTTGTCGTTTTTGCGATCTTGGGGGCAGTTGCGTGGACATACCGATATACCGGTTGAGATTGCTGCATAAGTTATCCCCGATCATCAAGCATCGGCCAATACGAATTATTCTCAGCAAGTAATTATGCTTAACAGCCAATGGTCCATGAATTATTCGTCATTGCCGATATCTGTTGTTCATGGTTGTTAATAATGTGATGACCAGTATGGCGTCTTCAATTAAAGCCAATCAATGTGTTGCTAACAAATAATTAACTAGGAAATGGTTTCAGTTCTTAATCTTTGTTTCCGATTGTTGATAACATTGGATAACTGTGAATCAAATCGATGTTAAAACCATTTAATGGTTTCTAATCTAATTGTCAGCCATTCTTAAGCATTGTTGTTGGCACTTAGTTATCCACGCACGTGCGACACGCGAAGCGTTGCTGTGCCTAGCGACTTGCCAAGCATCCGGTGATAAGTCTCGCTGAGTGGTGAAGCCGCCAAGGTCTTTGCCCAAGTGAGCAGCGCTTTGCACTACATCCACTCCCAGCAGCTTTGCTAACAGCGGGGCTGCGCCATCAGTGGCTGTTTTCAGCACATTTTCTGCATGAGGCAGACAATTGATGGCCCATTCATTGAATTCAATAAATGTGAAGCAAAAAATGTTTTGAATTCTTTAAATGTGAAGCAGTTGTTTCGTTCCTTCAGGTATTTTTCTAGGTTTATTGTGTGTGCGTTGTGAATCTTTAGAAAAAACAATGAAGTTTATGGGATATACCACAGTTGTGTCTCCTTACATATCCTTTTCATAGTCTCTGAGTGGCCTCTTCGGATGACTTCTGTGCCTTGGTTCAAGTGTTGTACACTTTTGCCGATCACATCCCTGAATTGCCGTTTCCAAATGTCGGAATCCAACAGTGATCAACCAGTGATTAATCATCACTCGCCGCTATCAAGCGTTAAGGAACAATGATCCACCTACCATTAAATCGGCTGCAAGTGTCCAAAATGTCACTACCCGCCTTGGTTGCTTCAAGGAAGATTGTTCATCGCGACGTGAAGCCCGCGAACATTTTCATTGCAGGGGAGGCGCTTGGAGCGTTGGTGGGACACGACCAGATCCACCATGGATTCGAAGCAATTTCTGAAGGAGAGGAACGAGGAGGAACGAGGAGGAACGAGGAGGAACGAGGAGGAACGAGAACTGAGAGGGGATTTCATGAAGCCGCAGCTCTACCGGCAAAGTTGATGAGAAAAACTGCCAGCTGTAAACGTAGCAGTCATGGATGAATCAACTACCATTTCTAGTGATTTTCCAGCAAGCTGTTAGATTGGAGTAAAAGCATGAATCATCGAATTCATTAAAATTCATTATCCACATTATGAGGCATTTTTTTCTCTCAAGAAATCTCTAAAAAATCAGCCATGTTCATTGTCTACAATCTTTAAAGAAGCCTCCAAGCAAAGCCCACGATGAAACTGATGAAGTTCTGATGAAGTTCATGAAGTTCTTCCCCATGAAACTTCCATCGTTTTCCACATTCCCATTCTCCAGCGTGCACTGCGACGCAGGGAGATTTAAGCTGTTGCACTGTGAAACTCGGCCACTTGGCGCAGCCACAGAAAGGACTACTTGGTGTTGGTTGACAGCGGCTAATGAAGGTGGTTAGTGGTGGTTACTTGTGGTTCATGATGGTTGCTAATGATAGGTAGTAGTGGTAAATTTTGGTTGAGAATGGTTTATGTAGGTTCATGATGATATTGATGCTTGATAGTTGTTGGTCGATATTTCTGGTATTTTCCATCTCGTTTTCATGATCCCTGTCACTGTCATGTCATATAACAATAGTTGCTGCTAAATTGATCATCGCTATCACTTTTACGACAACTCTTGCTGTGATTCAAGTGTCTCACTGTGGTGATACTACCGCTACTGTGGGCCCACCGTATGGCTCAATTGTGGTCAGCCCGACTCTTACTGTGGTGACTGGTGATACTGCAGTCAAGGACAATCTCACAGCTGTGGCTGCCCAGGGTTTCGGTACATCCCCAGGTGTGCCAAACTCACCGGCGATCACCAAGCACAAAGCAACCAAGGGTCGACATAGGGTCGACGGCATCGAACATAGAGAACCCATCCGCATCATTCCACATCCACATGGCCTTCGATCTCAGGTTCTTTCTGCTTGTTCAGAAAAAAACAAACCCCATGACATGACCGGAGTATGTCTGAAGAATCGATGACAAGATCCTTTCTGGGAATGACTTGTTTTCTCCGGATCTTGTTGCAGCTCAGGTGACTTCGGCATTGCCAAAATGGTTGAAGGGACGACGGGACAGGCGCAGCTGATGCCTAACTCGTGCTAGAATGAAGCATCAGTTGCCAAAGGTCAGAATGCTACAGAGTTCACAATGATGATTTTGATGATGATGATGATGATGATGATGATGATGATGATGATGATGATGATTTTGATGATGATGATGATGATGATGATGATGATGATGATGATGATGAGAATAGTATGAGATACCCTTCGGGAACCTTTTAGTGAATATGACTGATCTACAGCAGGTAGATCATGCCGCGATGGTTTCCTTTTCCAGCCTTCTATGTGGCCTTGCTAGAGGTTATGTCCCATATGTGTTCGGGTCACATTATTTCTTAGCTATATCCCCACACCATCTCAAGTATGATTGCAAGCGTGATTGACAGAACTATCAGCCATATTCAGTGTTATTGTCATTGCTCTTCCTTTCACAAGATTCCAACAAATGCTTGGATAATTTTGCAACATGGTCGATAAAAATCTGGAAGTAATGTCCATACTGGTACGACTTTGTACATAGTGATCGTATAATGTTCAACTAATGCTTGGAAGGGCTCAGCCTAAGCAAACGATGAGAGCTTTGGCAGACAGAAAGAGGTATGGGTTGATGCCGAGATGCAAAATGATTCTGGATAGACATGCAAAGACCTCCAATGATTTTGGATCTTAGTTGTGTTCATTCTTGAGAGATTTGCAGCGGGAACTGAGTATCGTCACCGTCATGATTGACCTCAACTGCGATCCACTCACTCGTTGCTGGAATGGATAAGATGCTTGCATCATGAATCAAGGTTCAATGTTTTTTGAGTCTTAGTATTGGAATCCAATCCATATGACTTTCCTGCTTGGTGTCCAGTTTTGGGGAAAGCATGGCTCTGTCGGCAGTGACGTTTCTCGAAAACCAATGATTTGAGTCATACATGGAATAGATACATCTCCAGAAACCAGGTCATCCATGGGATAGTCCTGGCAATTTCCATTGCAAATCATAGCATGGTCCAACTGGGGTCAGTTGAGCTGCGCTCCAGGCGAACTCCACCGTGGGGACGCCTTCCTATCTGTCACCTGAGATTTGCAAGAACAACCCCTACGGGATGAAGGTCTGTGCCAACGCACAAGGGAACCGCTGTCCCAGGGAGGGTACCCCATGCGTTGCTGGGTAGCGTGTTGTCAACTGAGATGTTCGCAGTGTGACTTCCCAACAGCGAGAATTGTGATCGCTCAGAGTCCTTTGAAGCTCCTGCTCACCAGGCTGACGTATGGTCATTGGGAGTGGTCCTCTACGAGATGTCGTGTTTGAAGGCCTGACCTAAGCTGTTCGATCGAAATGCAGATGTAACCTGAACGTTCCCTGCATCCTGCAGCTAGGTCCACGCTGTTGCAAACATCTAAATCAGGTTGACGCTGTTGCAAAAAATGTCTACATCTCATCTCATCAATATCAACTTTGATTCGAGGCAGTGCTTGGTATCACGAAAGGAACTTGGTAAAGAGTACTCTTTGAAACTGGCACCATTCGTCAACTATGGGGAATGGTCACCCGAATGGTCACCCCTACTCAAGCTGCCGAAAACGCTCCATCCAGGTTGCTTCGCCTGATTCGGGGATGATCATGGGAGGGATTCAAGTCGTTGACAATCCAACATGAATCACCAGCCAAACCGGTGGCACCATGCATCTGTTTTGCCCAGCTGCGACGCAGTTGTTTACCATCACGAGGCAACGTTCCCAAGCGCTCCCGAACTCTTCGCCGGTGTGTCATTTCTTGCGAAGAGCTACTGAGTTGGTAGGCGCACAGTGCCGCATCGTCGCTCCAGGTGCCTTTCCAAGCGAGCAATCTTCCAGCCATGGCCTTGCAAATTTGCACCATGGATTTCAAGCCGCTGCCAGAGGACTTCAGTTCCTGGGCGCAGACCGTTTTCGCTTGCGCCACGAAGTTGTGGGGGTGCCACAAGGTCTACCCAAGGTCTCCCCAAGGTCTCCCCATTTGGTTCGTTGTGGTTTTTTTGTGGTTTCATGTCATCCTCTTTGTGCTGCTTCTTTTGGAGAAGACTTGGAGGGACAAATGTGGAAGCAAAGTTGAACCTTTGAGATCTCCATGTCCCCAAGTCAGCAGGGTGACGATTGATTCTTTTTTTTGTTCATGCTTATACCCATGCTATGCAATGTTGATCCTTAATCATGACCCCTGAGAAGCTCACCTACTGAGCTCATTTTCCCTGATCACAGAAGCATTGCTGAAGGCTTTACAGAGTCCGAAGCTCTTAAGCACTGACTAAGCACAGCTGAGGCTCGGACCTTCACGCCTTAGTGAACCAACTATTGCAGAAGGCGTCGCTGTCAGATGGCGGGAGTGATGATCTAATGGCTAACAATCGTCGCAATGCCGAAGCTTCAGAAGTTTGTTGATATTCGTTGACATCAGGATTTTATGAGAAGGGTCATTGTTGATACCCAACCGGATTTGACAAACTGCTCAAACCATTACTATCACCATAGTTTTGTTGATAGCCGAGATGTTTCAGAAGCTGTTTGACCAAGCAGATTTGCTTCGTTGCACCGGGATCTCAGGACCCCTTGCGGCGCCCCGCCATGGCGGCGGTGGTGGAGGAGCCCTTTGTGAAGGTGCGGGCCGCTGGGGCCGGCGGCCATTGCCGCCAGGTCCAGCGATTTGGAGATCTCTGTGGCTTTGCAGATTTTGATCACACTGATTTTTTTGCTGGAAAAATTGACTCTGTTGGTTAATGATCTTTGGTAAGAATGGGTTGAAGTAGAAAAGAAACAAGGCGGTTGAGATATGGCCAGCTAGTTGATGGTTGATGACCTCATGATTGTGAGTGATGGTGAGTGACGACTTAATGATGATCAGTGAGAGCTGGTCATGTCTGTGGTACCAGGTATTGCTTGTTCATCAACTATGCCAACAATCATAATCCAAACTTGAAAAGCGAAATCAAACACAAAGCTATCTATTTCTTGCCCATGACCTCGGGAAATTCATAATCTGCGTTCAAGGGCAAAGCCAACTAAGCCAAACAATCGGGTGAGACAAAACCAAACTTGGTCAGTTGATCTTCGATTCACCATCAACCAATGAGTTTGCAGTTTCTTGGATCCACTGCGTTTGCGTCAGTTTTCCAGTTTCAAATGTGGTGAAGCAATGCCTGTGATTGCACTGAATACATATTGTGCGTGTGGTTGCGCCTTTTGCGTATTGCTTCGGTTACTGTGCTCGCATGTGGTGAGTGAGCGCTGGCAGACCTCAAATGCGTATGGTACTGACACCCTAGCGATACCTTTTTTTCATGGCCAAAAATTCCCAAGTTTCTGCTAATCATCAGGTACTGGTACTATCACCCATGAGAAAGCTAGTAGTGACTCACAACTTGTTTCATGAAGCTTGCTTTCATGATAGAGTTGCATCTGGAGGAAGAGATCAGGGTTTGAGCTTCGTGCAGCATGACGAGCGTCCCAAATGTCGCTGGTCATTAGTTGCTGGTATGAGAAGGCCAAACAGGTTGGCTTGGACAAAGTGACACCTAGATGATCCTAGATGTCCTTATGTCCTTATGTCCAAAGCCTGGAGATACCAATTTCATTCCATAGATGGCTATATGCTCTTCATTCACATCTTTGTTTCCGCATGAAGCATAACCAGTCACACTGCCCTGCCACACCAGCTGGCCCTGTTCAACCGGCGATTCATCCAGGCCTTTATGGCAGAGCTTCCAGAACATTTCAGCCTCCCTGCTGGAGGCGGAGCTGGCTTTGATGGTGAGAGTGGTCGTCGTCTTCGTC
Source organism: Symbiodinium kawagutii (assembly GCA_009767595.1). Taxonomy (NCBI): domain Eukaryota; class Dinophyceae; order Suessiales; family Symbiodiniaceae; genus Symbiodinium; species Symbiodinium kawagutii. Next base: position 499,075 of record VSDK01016088.1, read on the forward strand.
GTTTTCGCTCTGGTTGTGGTGCTGTTTTTTTCTAGTTGTTCTTCTTCTCATTGCTCAATTGTTCTTCTTCTTCTTGTTGCTAACTTGTTCTTCTTGTGATTTGGTGATGAGTTTTATGCTTTTATAAGTTACGAGCAGTGTTTCCATCTGTGATGTAGCCTGAGTTGCCAGCCGAGCTGTCAAGATGATCAACTCCTCTGAATTCTGCACTGAAAACGGGTCATGATGTGATAAGTGTGGTACCACAACACTTGACTCGCTTGACCGCTCAATCATTGCTAGACATTGTCCTTCAGTGTGCCAAGATCCGTTGCATCGCCGGGAATCTTGTGTGGTTTCCATGACTCCCAGCTTGGCGACGTGTTTTTGTTAACGTTATGAATCGACAGCCAACTGCCAATGGTGTCACCCACAAGTGGAACATCTGCCGTTGGTGGATCATTGCTGCTATCCCATCGTATTGGTTCAATGACAAACCATCACTTGCCCGTTGTACCCAGAGCATAAAGCACATTATAAATGACAGTATTAATCATAGTATTGACCATAGTATTGACTTGAGAGGAAGTCTATTGAGAATAGTAAATACCTACTCTTGAGTATTAGCATAGAAATAGAAGTGCTTAGAAAAATCTGCAAAAACTGTGCCATGGACAGTGCCCAGGCTGGCTCCCTCCGAAGCTCCCGGGGATCGAAGCCGAAATGTTGGAAGGTGGGGAGCAGCTCGGGGGGAGCTCCTCCCCGGGGGAGCACAGAGTCAGTGGAGAGTGGAGTCAGTGTAGGATAGTTGACACACGAATAAACATGAGAAAACTCAAAAGAAAACGCACAAAGATTTCACGAATGCTTCATAGATCAAATAACTGAACAATGATTGATTATGAGGAGTTCCAATACTGGCTAATTATCAAGCAACATAACAAATTATCTAAAATCATCTTACGAAAGTCCACCTGCTTAACAATGGTTAAGTACAGTCATATCAAACTCTTAGGCTGTGTCAGCAGTTGGTAGTGTGTAGCGCTACTCCATACGATGAGTTTATGCTCATCTTCTTGGGTGAATATGTTGGTCAAATACGTTTTGTTGGTCAATATGTTGAGGAACTGAATCTTGCACTATGTCCTCAAGCAATTGGGATCAGATGGTAAAGAAGTTCAGCAATCGCACATGTGACCGAGTGGTCGTTTGACGCCACCAACAAGTAATCACTGAGCAGTGGTGAGAAGCCAGATGCCAACAGGAATTGCCCTGGTCTATCCCAGGCTACCCAGGAATGGAACTGTCCTCTAACCATCCAGGAATGTCGTTAAATGCCGTGAACTGCAGTACATTTTAAGGAACGCCCTGCAACCATAGGGATGTAGTTGTCATGGCAACTCTCAGCCATTGGCATGGCATGGCTGTTGCCTCGGGTGCTTCATGCTGCCTTTGCATCAAAGATGGTTTCGTTATCAAAGTGACCTCAGCTGTCAACACTCAGTGACTTTTGAACTCACTCAGAGGGCAAACTGAGCTACAGGAATACCAGCTTGAAGATGGGAGATCGGAGGTGATATTTCTTTACATCCCCTGATTGATTGTTTGGGTACCTTGTATGAAAGTTGTTCATTGCTTATTGGTTGTGTGCCACATCTCTGGTCCTTTGTTGCTCAAAATGATCCATTGAGATTTATGAATTGTATCCCTGCCATTTTTTATTGTCATTCCTGCCATTTTTTATTGTCATTGTCGTTGTGGGTGCATTCATTGTTGTTATTGCTGCTATTTCTGTTAATTGTAATTAGGGAAGTAGCTACAGCAGTAGACATAGCAGTAGCCACAGGAGTACTAGTGGGATAGGCGCTGTTGGCTGATCTGTGCTGTTGGTTGTATTCCTAGTCCTGATTGGGGACCTATTTGATTATCATACCCAATCTACAAGTTAGTTCTCACAGACCCAATGCAATAGTCAGCAACTCTGTTGATGTGCTCATATACATGTAGATGAATATGCCGATGCCGCATGCCGCAATATCAATGGCTTGGTTAGTACATGTGCATCTGCCAGTGCATTTGATAACGTACTTACATATAGTTGAGATATGCCGATATGTCCACGTATCCCTTGTGGTTGATTGTGTGCCCTACGCGTTTGTGTTGTATATTTATATATATATATATATATATCTATTTACATATAGATATGTATATATATATATATATTTACAAAATTACATATAGACATTTATATTAGATATATATATATATATACGTACATATACACGTAGACAGATATTTACAGTTCAGTGTGCCCATTTCACTGTTGAACCCAACAGCCTATGACCCGAAACTGCCAAAATCCTCGCCTAAATCCGGAACAGGCGAGGGCTCCAGCAGCGGCTTGCATGAAATCGAGTTGGATCACAGGTGCGACACGAGGATAGGAAGAAAAATCGAAGGTCAGATCTCAGGAGTCCACGAATTTCAAATCAAGTCATTGGTTTCTGAACCTGTTGAAATCCTGGCAGTTTTTGGAATCTTGCCGCTTCATAGCATGCAAAGAGAATTACGGTCACCACGGACCTGCGGCTGTTGAAATCAGCTGACGAAGATCAGTGCTTAGAATTCAAAGATCCGCAAAGTTCGGCAGTGCGGAATAGATGTGACCTATAGCTCAATGGTCAGACACAAGTCATGGGAAGAATCATCACAGAAGTTGACATGATTGGCGCACCTTCCCACATGGCAAGTGCTCAACAGCTGCCTCAACAGATTTCCATGTGAACGACCCAGTTGTGTGGACGATTTTGTGCCAAGACTTGGGGGTGTCCAAACAGCTGTGACATGGATATCCAGAACTGGTCGGTTGGGGGGTTCCCCGATAAGTTCATTCATATCCATTGACCACTTGAATCGCTGGGAAATGGAACACCATTTCAAGTTCATGGCGGGTCTCGCACCTATGTTTGCAAAATCATTTTGGGATGCTATGTGTGGATAGCTTTGCTCAGCAATGGTGCTGCGGATTTGTGGTGGCAGGCGTCGGAAACGTCGGGGCCGACCACCTTTTGTCGATTGCCAGGACCTGCAAGTGCGAAGCCATGATGTATGAAGTTTTTGCGAATTGCCAAGGGCACACTTCTGGGTACCCTCGTGGAATATTCCTGCACTTTTGCACGAAGGTTTCTTGGGGTGCTTTGCGGACTTGAGTAAGTGCAGAAACTCGAAGCAAGTTTCTAAGTTTATTTAATGTTTCACTAATTTCTTGGAAGCATTTCTAACGTTACTCAACGTTTCCAACATTTTTTTTCACGTTGCGGCACTGATCCGGCAGGAGCCTGAGGGCAGTGGCTACGTGCGAAGTCCCGCTCGTTATGCCAACCGACGTCGTGAGGAGCGGATGTGGCACAGTGGTCATGACTTTGGTGTCAAGAGGTATGGAGAGGTATGTGTTTTTGATGGGTGGTTTATGATCTTGTGTGTGTATTAGGTTTTTTGGGTTCGTGTTGGTACCACGTTGACTATTGATGATTGGTTTTCATGATGATTTGGAGACAGCAGCAGGAGTATCGAGATCATAGGGATTCCCTAAAAGAGGTAGCTCTTCAATTGATCCAGTTGAGACCATCAAGTAACGTGGTGCAAGCAACAGATGGGCTTTGCCAGCCCGTGCAATGGCATGCGATGTCGGAGTATGAGTCGTTTTAGACATCTAAACCGGATGGGAGCAGGCATTCAATGCACTGGTTTGAAAATTAAAGGCAGATCTGTCCTGTTCACCAGGAGGGTGTTTTTCCATCTCCTGTTTAAAAGGGAAGGCATTCCATTTCTGGATGTGTTCCTGAAATCGAAGAGTGATTTGGTCATGTTGAATAAGAACCTGACCTCACTAGAAGGCCAATTCGCCTGAGATTAGAAAAATCCGCCCTGGATTTGTTTCTCAGACCAAGATGCCACCAATGATAGCTATGAGTTGGAGCTTGCGTCCCCACAGGTGGCGGGATGCCACAGCCACAAGGGTCTCCCCGGAGGCGCAATCTTCGCCCGAAAGCCACGGCGGAGCGATGCAGCCTCTGCCGTCAACGTCTGTGTGGGGGGCCCCCAGCTGCCAGTGTCGCCTGGGAGGCCGAGCCTTTCCAAATGCGATTTTTCCAATGATGGCTACCCACTAACCATCCAGACATATCCAAACTTTGTCATTTTGAAGTGAAGATAATCACTTTGGGGCATATCATTGACGGTGGTTCCACTAGAGAACTTGGAAAATCACAACCAGAGGAGAACAACTTAGCATATCATGATTTGCATCTCGCGATCCGAAGTGACCAATGTTTCAAAGGAGAGATGAAACCAGCAACCCACCAGTGTCCGGGTAAGACCTGCCGCTCTTTGTCAAAGGTAGTGCACAGTGGTAGAATCTATTCTCGTTACGGGGACTGCCGCAGGAACCTCTCCGAATTGGTCAGAAACTCTGAGGTTCACTCGCCCCAGTGCTCGCAGTGTTTCACCTACAGGCGGGGAGTGATGAATCACCGTGTGTGAAACAAGGGAAGCTTCAAAGGTGATGGTCCTCTCAAATGGTTTAGCAGGTGATCATTTGGATCGGCTTCGCGGTTGCCTCACATCCTCCAGGGTGGACATTGCCATGACTCGTTGCTTGAAGCGATGTGAATTTCACACTGCACTTGTGACGTTCAACATGGTTTGCTGGGCCCGCGACCTGACAGTATGTTCCAGGCAGAGCACCCAACCTATTGGGTAACCTGGGGGGTAACCATTCTGAGTTTTCCCCGGTGGCGAGGCTCGAATTCCGTGCCAGTGCCTGCTGGAATGCGAACGCCGCTTTCAGCTGAAGTTATGGATTTGGGGATCTCAAAGATGTTGAAATGTCATTGCTTCCAGCTGATGATGCCCTTTTTATATTCACTATTCATGATGAATACATGTTGAATGAAGAAAGATAACAACTTGCTACATGTTCGAACACGTATTCATAAGAATTCAACATGTCAATATTGCCATATTAAGACCATCTTGGACCATCTTGCAAATTTTGATATTCAAATTTTGATGAGCCATTGCCTGGATCAGGGTCCCAAGGCGGCCTGGTGGCCAAGGTCCGATGGGATCGCAACTGGTGAGCTAGCGGTGCCTGTTGATGGAGGTAGATGTCTATTCCAACAGACACAGAAAGACACGGACAGACACGGAAACACGATGAAACATGAGAGTGGCACTAGCCTCGGATCCTGAGGAAAATGATGGAAATCACCTCAGAAATTATTTTGTTTGGATTGTTGATGATCTCGGGGAGGTTTCTACTCACAGTCATCAACCGTTTCTCTTGATCATTTTGAAAATCACCAACTTTAATCTGAATAAAGAACTATAAGCATAATAATCCTAGTTATAAAATCATTCTCTCAATTGTTCACAATTCTTAACGAGCACTGCCTTGGTTCACCATGGTGCACCTGCGGCGCTATCCTGAGGTCGGGCAGCGCCCCATCACTCCCTCCGCTACCGCCTGTGGCGCAAGCACGCCGCGGGAGGATCTCAAATTTTTGAAGCTGAGTTTTTGTGGGTGGAGCATGTTGTCAATGAAAGAAACATCTGCACTTGAGACTGAATTTTGTGGGAAATTCATTGATCGGAAGCATTCCATTCAGAAAGACTCTCGGAAACATCAAATCATGCTTCAGCCTGGTCCAGATTCCAAGACACTTCTTGAGCGGCAGCATCGAAATGGATGTGCAATTGTGAGCTGCAGCATCGGATAGAGTTCAACAACCCCAACCACAGCCCCCTCAGAAACAGTGTGCCAGTTCGTGGTTTCCCTGTTGGAAATCTACAATGGTGCGGGGGTGCGATCATTCATGGAGACTCATGTGGAACAAAACATGTGACTTGCCCAACCTTTGGACGGAGGTAAATCTTCAAGTCACTTAGAGTGGTCCTGGGTCGTTGACAAGCCCAGCCAGCATAGTTGCCATGTGACACTGCCAGCATCATGTATGTAAGATATGACAGTATATATAGTCTGCATCTACGCAGAATGAATTTGCCGACATACAAACAGATTTTTGTGCATACACATTTCCACTCACTCGTGGTCGAGGTATTAAACAAAAGATGCTTCCATCCCCAGGCTGCTTTCACTTCAACGCTTTGTCCATTACCAGTCTTAAATCCACTTGGATACGATACTCCAGCTTTGGGAATGGATCAAGCCCAACGAGATCATGGAATGACTGAACATTTTGACCTTGGCTGAACCTCCAAGGCTTTTAAGTTAAAACTTTCGAAGCTCTCAACCACAAAGAAGCCTTCCAAATGTCGAATCAATTTACTCAAACCTTCGATTCAATGCCACCGTTGCAGCTCAGATTCGCGAGGTAATGAGTCAAGTCCCCACGCTTCAGCATGGCGTCGGTGTAGAACTGGCAGATGGGAGTTCGTGGTTCATCAACCGGGATCCCCTTCTTCTTGCACCATTTTGCAACCAGTTGTTGAGGGGATTTCACCAGACTTGCCGTGCCAGTGATTCTCCTCCCATTTCTGGTACCAATCGTGATCTTTTGTTCTCAGAAACTTGGTGTCCGGGGTCCTTCCTTCGTGTGTCGAAGTCTCCAGTGGTCCTTGTGTGTTGGCTCAGCTGAAAGATCTCCCGTCGTGATCATATCCGATACGGATGCATCCTATTTGAGTGTGGGTATAGGGTTGGTCAAACCAACTTTATATATCTTTGGCTGTGCATCCAACAATGAATGGCCAGTGGGGAAACCACCCCTTCAAGAGACTCAGCATTTGTGGATACTGCAGAGTTCTGCATCAAATCGTCATGCATCATACCAGAGGCAAGCGTGAGTGTGAACGATGCACAATGATTCTTATCGATGGAGGCTGATGCAGCATAGAGGTGCAGGTTGGAACGGTGGATGGTCTAGCTTTGAATTTTTGTCGCTTGAACTTCAACGAGGCAAACGAACAACAATTGAATTGTTGCTTTGAATTCTCTTCAAAATTGACAACTCTCTTTCAGCATGCCGTGGAACGTACAAAACTGGCCGGACCATCGTTTGGGGATGCAGTTCTGAAGACGCATAGATTCTCAAGTCCGCTACACCGAGCCTCCCGGAGATGGGGACAGTGGTGAGGCAAAGCATAAAGGAAAGCCACGGAATCCGAAAAGAATGGTGTCCAAGAAGTTGTTTCAGAGACCATAAAAAACTTCAGAAACTGTAAATGATGTGAAAAAACAGGTGCCCCAACAGTTTGAAAGAAAGGCTGTTGAAAAGAACTGCAGCAACCTTGCGAGAACTAAGAGCCAACAACTGCCTTGCATGTGTTGATAGTGCGTACATTTATCACAAAGTGTTATTTTTTCGTTTTGCTGAAGAGCAAATTACACCGGTCTCCTGATCATTTACAACTGCTAAAAAGCCAGCAGTCGATCGCATTTGTTTGTTCATCGGGCTGCGGACGCATATCCAAATTGTTATGGGTGATGTCCCCACCTTCACGAGCTTTCATGCCATCGCTATCATAGATACCAACTGATGCCATTTTGATATTGTCATTGTTATACATGCCATCACTCATAGAATTTCCACAACCGCTTCGGAATAATAAGATGTCAGATAGTATCTACATGCATCTCAATCAAAACAACCATGGACGTCCATATTCACCACCAATCATGACAGAGATGTTTCTCATCATCGAAGCGTAAGCTGGACACAACTCTTTTCTCGGTCGACGCCGAAGACCGGCGGTTGGGAAATGTTGAGAACTTGAGCTGCGAAGGAGAGCGCTGTGCACGAAGAGCCAGGACATCGAATTTCTCTGAACTTGCAATATCAATTTATGCACATGAATCGGCTTGAATCAATAGTGCATGAATTATCATGACTTGATATTGTCTGAATATATTTGGATGTTGTACGATGGATGAATTTCATGGATGCACATTTGCGTGCGCACAATCATGAACATATTGGTTTTGTTTACAATGTTATATTGTCGTGTACATAATATGCTGAGTCTGACACACACATCGCACAAGATTGAGATCTGAACACCGATGGTAGCTATGACTTCTTTGCTGTTGGAAAATTTCCAGAGGCAGAGCTCCGGAGCTCCTCCAAATTGCCTCAGGGACGGTGCACGCGGGACTCAGGGCACAGTGACGCCAGGTTCAGGGTTCCAGTGCACAGCTTTCCAAGGCTCGATGTTCGGTTGATGGACATGGCTCTACGTTGGGTCAGGTCGGAAAAAACGTGCTGCAAAGTGGCGGGATAATATCAAGATATGTTCTTAAAATTAAAAATATCAAAGTAAATTTCAAACAAAAAATTTTCGATAAGGATAATACGAGATAATTTGAGTTCAGTAGCTGCAACTACCCCCCGAAGCTGAAGAGGGCGCCTTACCATGCCATCTTAACATAGTAACGATATGAGTCAGTAACAAAACAAAGTAAAAGCTCAAAGTTGCTGCAGATTAACCACTCCAGAAGGACGGTTTGGAAAGATTTCCATAATCGGTTTGGTAATTGGTAACTAAAAATATAAAAATAAAGGAAATTTAGATATAAAAAATTAATTAATTTATATTTATTAAATATGTTTAATAGTTTTTAAAATTAATTAAATATTTTTTAATATTTTTTATTAATATATTAAATTATTAATTTTATAAAATATTATAAATTATTTTTTTAAACTATATCATATATATATATATATATATATTGTTTATTATTTAAATAATATATTTTTAAAAATAAAATGATATAATATTTATTTTTTATTTATTTTAAAAGAAAATAGAATAATATTTAGAAAGTAGAGGAGAGAAAGTAAAGGAAATAGAGAAAAAAAGAGAAAAATAAAGAATAATAAAGAAAATAAAATAGAAAAGAGAAAGTATACTAAAAAAAAGAAAAAAAAAAATAAAAAAATAAAATTTAAAAAATAGGATAGGAAAAATAAATTAAAAAAAACAAAGATAATAATAAATTTAGAAAAAAATTTAAAAAAAATAAATTT
>VSDK01016088.1:508488-530048 GCA_009767595.1 Symbiodinium kawagutii
TTTTAAAATAAAATAAAATATCTTTTTAATTTTTATTATTAATTTTAATTTAATATTTATATTTTAATATTTAAAAAAATTTAATTATATGTTATATTTTAATTTTTAAATTTTTAATAATATATTTTTTTTTAATTTAAATTAAATATTTTTAATTAAATTTAATATATTTTTAATTTAGATTTCCATATATTTCTAAAAATGAAAATAATTAATAAAATATAAGTAATTTTTGTTTTGCCATGGTAGCAATATTTTTATTTGCCGCTGTTCTGCCGTTGCTCATGCTTGTCTACCCTTTGTCTTTGCTTTGTCTTTCCTTCGTTTGCCTTGTGAGTCTGGGTTGGCGCTTTGTCTGCGGCTGCTCTGCGGCTGCTCTGCTGCTGCTTATGCTTGTCTGCCTTTGGCTCCCCTTTGTCTTGCCTTTGTTATCCTTTGTCAGCCCTGGATCGGCTTTTTTTGCCGCTACTTATGCCTGTCTTCTCTTATCTCCCCTTTATCTTCCTTTTTCTTGCTTTTATTTTTCCTTTACCTCCCTTTATGGTAAATATTCTCCCCTATCTGGAATTTATTATCTTGTTATTTCTTATATGATATAAAAGTTAAATTTAACTGATTTTAAATGTTGGTTTTGGTTTTGGTTTTTTTTTGAGTATTGGAAAAATTTAAATGAAAAAAAATTGGATTAGAGGTGAATATATTTTTTTTTAATTTCTTAAAAAAAAATTACCTTATTTTAATTAACTACAATTTTTTTAACAAAAGTATTTTTTTGTAAAAATCAATTTTTTTTGGAAAAGGGTGTAGTTGTGTGTGCTGCTTAGGTTCTCTGTTTTACTCTATTAACTCGCAGCCGCAGGGGTTCGGCACTCTAACCATTCCTGTCAATTTTTTGTGTGTACAACAGCTCCCAGTGCAGCACAGCCTGGAAAAAAACAGGGTTGCGTGAAAACAAGCAAACAAACTCTTTTGAACTCACTCCCCTGCATGAAACAAGTTCCCGAGAAATCCCGCCCAATCCCATTTTTTTCTTGTTTTTTTCAGATTTGGCTTTTTTTGTTATTCATTAATTGAAAAAAATTAAAATACTTGTTTAATATTACCAAAAAAAATATAAAAATATTTTTTCCGAATGTTCAAAATTTTGTTGTAATTAATGAGAAATTAACGAATATAGCTAATCGTTTGGGCTTACTGACATTAATTAAGATGATCAGTTTGTAAAATAACCGCACACAATGTTTCTGGGCTGCTTCGGGCCACTTTCGAAAATTTTTGCCTCGGGTAATTTTGATTCGTTTTTGAAAAACGGCCAAATATTTTTTTGTTTCAAACAATCAACCATCCCTGCTTCTGAGAAATTTACATAATTGGAAAAAAATTTGTGACATCGAAAAATTGCCAAGTATCCCCCACCCCGCCCCGGTGAATGGCTGCGGAGACCAACGCCAACCATACCAGATTCCATGCCCGTTGTGTGGACAAATACGGGCGTCTGTCGCATCAGGGAATAGGTCGTGATGGCAGTGTCGCTGCCCCGATAATCTGCTTGACTACCTCGCAGATGGTCGGCCTCTTCCGGCCATTCTGGTGCAAATTCTCCTTGCGCCAAGGCTTGGTCTTCCATGAAGTCAGCAAGTTCTCGCCGCAGATCGCTTGCATCGCGAAGTGATAGGGCGGTAAAAAAAGCAATTGCCATCGCTTGGCACATCCACAACGACAAGGGCGGTGAAGTTCCCAGGTAATGTCGCCAGCACAAACAGGGGCGCAAAGGAAGTGAGCATGAGATGTGAAGGCACACAAAATTGCCAATCCCTTCAAAAGAATCACACCAATGATGTAAAAAAAATATTGCGGCAATCTGCGCGTATGCATGTGGTTTGTGAAACGGAAAATGCAACAAACGCGGTTTTTGAATAATCCAACAAAACAGGTTCAACGCCCGCAGTTTACAAGACAAGCCAAGCACCAACGAGCCTTCCAAACCTGAAGAAAGCTGAGGCAATTACTTGTCACGAAAAGGCTTGTATATATATTATTTGAGGAAGACTTCCACGAGAGCACTGCTTTGGACGCCATGGGTGTGATTGGTTTTGGCGAGAAACTTACATGTTGAGAAATGAAGGAAAACTCACACACAGTTTCCTTGGGCATCCATGTCTTTGAAACACGTCCTGGTTTGAAACTGATATGCTGGAAAACAAATTTTTGCACCATCCAATTGATTTCACAGGGTTTCCAGGATTTTGTGTTCGAGTTTTTTCTAAACGGTGACTTTGGTTGTTTCAATCTGTTTTGGGTGAAAAAAGACTTTCTTGAAAGTGTTTGCCAAACAAGATTTGAATCGAAAACATGAAAATTGCCTCTTGAAGCTGCAACATTTTTTTTTGTTACTTAACTTCTCAATGTTTTTAGCACTACGTTTTTGTGCTCTGGACGTTTCTCCTCATGGATGGAATTCGCACTTTGCTGAAAAAAAAGGAACCATGCTTGGTTTTAAGCGGGTTTCTGCTCAACAAGAGCCACCCAAGGGGGTCAAAGGCAGCTTCACCTTGGCCTGGATTGGCGAACAGCGGGTGATCCTTTTCTGCATCCAAAAGAACAAAATGGAGCCATGTGTCTTGGGTTCGTTTCTGCAGCCATTCTTGCCCAGCGTTTCTTACAATGCCCGCGCAGGATGGGGCAGGTTTGCTGGGAAAAAATTTCTCCATATGTTGTGTGGTCGATTATAAAAGATACTTCGCCGTTTTCTAATGTCACACAAATTTTTCAAGTTTGTGAAATTTCTCAGTGACAACCAGGAATTTTGTTTGAATCAAAAAACAACATTTTTTCCGGTCGTTTTCCAAAAAAAATTGAAATTAGCCCACCAGCAAGCAAAAAAAAGAAAATTGTCGAAAGTGGCCCGAAGCAAACCAAAAACATTCAGTGCAGTCTTTTCGCAAAGTTGCAGCCTTATTCAATCTCAGAAAGCCCAACAGATTGGGTATGTTGGTGAACTTTTCACAAATTAAAAAAGTTCTTTGACATTCCGAGAAATTTTTTTTGTATGTGATCATTTGCTGCATGCAACAGAACCAGACGGAGCATTGGTGTGTCTGGCGGTACTTTTTTTTTTGGGAATGCACCTGGCAAAAAACAAACACCCACAATGCACAGAGAGGCGTCGGGAGAACAAACAAGTGGTGCCAAAAAAAACTTACAAGTTTGTGACAAAAAAGAGAATGTTGTAGTTCCAAGACGCAATTTTGATGTTTTGGATTGAAATCTTGTTTAGAAAACATTTTCAATTGTCACGCAACTGGGAATTAACTTTCCTGCAGAACAGCTTGAAAATGAATATGCAAAGACACAGTCCTCGTCAAAACAACTAGAAAAAAATTTTGAAGAAAGGATCCTAGGGAGCCCCGTAAAATCAATTTCTTAGGTTCAAAGATGGTTTTTCCAAAATATTTTAATTTCAAACAATAACGTGTTTCAAATATATTGAGGCCCAACGAAACTGTGTGCGGAATTTCCTTTATTTCTCAACATGTAAGTTTCTTCAAAACAACAGCCACACCCGTGGGATCCGAAACAATGCTCTCGTGGGAGACTTGCTCAAAAAACACACCGCGAACAAACTCATTTGCCGCATCTGGGTTCTTCCATTTATCAACTTATCAGGTTCAAAAATTACCAAGATCGTCTCCACAAACCAAGCTATATTTTCCAATTTTCGACTTATATCCGGCACTTTTCAACGACCAAAAAATTTTTCAACTTAATATCTTCCAAAAATAACCACAGTCACAAAGACCCTCGCCGGCACGAAACTTTCGCGGGAGACACCCATTATTTTTCAATATTTCAACTTCAAACAATAACAACAATTACAGAAATCATCTCCAAAATAAAGCTTTCTACAAAACATACTTATTTTTTAAATTTTAAATTTTTAAAAATAATAATAAATATATAAAATATTATTTAAATATTTGTACTTCAATATAGGTAATTTTAACTTCCCTGGCTTTAATTTTTATTAATATAATTTTTGAGATTTTTATGCTTAATATTTTAAATTTCATTATTTTAATTTTTAATTTTCAGTATTTTAATTTCCTTACTTTACCTTTCCTAATTTTAATTTTCCCTGCATTAATTTCCATTATTTTATTTTTTTTTACTTTAATTTTCATTGGTTTAATTTTTATTGCTTTTATTACTATAATTTTAATTTTCCGACTTTTAATTTCAATACATTAATTTTTATTTTTATTTTCAATATTTTAATTTTAATGTTAAATTTTTTAATATTTTTATTTTTATAAATTTATTTTTTATATTTTTATTTTTATTATTTTTATTACTATTATTTTAGTTTTAAATACTTTAAATTTTAATATTTTAATTTTCATTACTTTAACTTCCATTACTTTTATTTTTATTTATTTAATTTTTATTATTTTAAAATTTATCACTTTAACCTTCATTGCTTTAACTTCCATTACTTTAATTTCCATTATTTTAACTCTTAATACTTTAACTCTCAATACTTTAACTTCCAATACTTAACTTCCATTACTTTAATTCTTAATTTTTTTACTTTCTATTTTAACTTCCATTATTTTAATTTCCATTACTTTAATTTCCCTTCTTTTAACTTCCATACTTTTATTTTTATTATTTTAATTTATATTATTTTAATTTTTATTACTTTATTTTTTATTATTTTAATTTTTATTACCTTAACTTCCATTACTTTAATTTTCATTATTTTAATTTCCATTATTTTAATTTTCATTACTTTAATTTTCATTACTTTAATTTTCATTATTTTAACTTCCATTATTTTAACTTCCACTACTTTAACTTTCAATACTTTAACTTCCATTACTTTAACTTCCATTACTTTAACTCTTAATAAATTAATTTCTATTATTTTAACTTTTAATTTTTTAACTACCATCATTTAAATTTTCATTTTTTTAACTTTTATTTTTAAAATTTATTTTTTAACCTTTAATATTTAATTTCAATATTTTAACTTCCATTTTTCAACTTTCATCACTTTAACTTTTATTCTTTTAATTTTTATTATTTTAATTTTTCTTATTTTAATTTTTATTAATATATTTTCGTATTTTTAATATTTTAATTTTAAATATATTAATTTTTAATATTTTTTACTATATTTCAAATATTTATAAATATTTAAAATATATTTTTTTTAGATTTATTTTAAAAAATAGCTTTAAAAAAAAATAAAACTAAAAAAAAAATATTTATTATAATAAAAACATATTAATAAATAATTAATTTTAAATTATATATATATTTTTTTTTTAGAAATATTTTATTTTTTTTTCAAATATATTATTAAAAATATTTTAAATTTTCAAATTATTTAAAATAATTAATAAAAATTAATTAAATAATTATATAATTAATTCTAAAATAATTTCCAAATAAATTTACAAAATATATTTTTAAAATTATTTTATATAAAAAATATTTATATTTTATTATTTTTCTAAATTTTAAATTTATATTTTTAAATTTCAATATTTTTTTAATTTAAAATTATAATTATTTTTTATTTATAATTAATTAATTTTATTAAAAAAAATTAACATATATATTTATTAAATTTAAATTACTATTTTTAAATATTATTAATATTCTAAATATAAATATATATATAAAAAAAAAAAATAATTATTTTTTTTAAAAATTATTAATTTTATTTTTATATTTTCCTTAATTTATTTAAACCATAATATAAAATTAATAAAAAATATATTTTTTATAATAATAAACATATTTAATTTAAATATTTTTTAAAATTATTTTTTAAATTTAAAAAATATATTTTCATTCTTTTTTAAAACTATACTATATATATATATTTATTTTTTAAACATTTATAATTAAAAAATAAAAATATAAAATATATAATTAATTATATTTATTTTAAAAAACATCTTTTAAATTAATATTAATATATATAAATATTTATAATTTATATTATACTATTTTTTAATAATATATATATTTTATTTTATTTTCCAAAAAATATCTTTGAAAAAAATATACTATATATCTTTTAAAAAAAACTATATTAATATAAAAATATTAAATTATTATATAGTAATTTAACCATTTAATTTATATTTTATAATAATTTATTTTTAAATTTATTTTATATTTTTTTTATTTTCATTATTAACTTAAATAAATTTATTTTTTTTAATTTTATAAGGCCAAAAAAATAGTATATATTTTTTAATACAATAAAATTAATGTAATTCTTAAATTTCCAGCTCCAAGAAAAACAAGAAAATTAATAGGAAGATTAGATCTCCCAATTATTGGCTCAAAACGCAAAGCTACGTGGACAAACAATTTCTGACCATTTTCAGATGAAGAAGATATTGAGACCCGATTCCATCTTGAGATTTTTGAATTTGCATAGTTACGGCTTTTATGACATGAAAATTCAAAAGTCATTTTCTTAAGGGCAGGCACTTTGGCCACACCAAAAAGGAAAAACGGTCCGCACCAAACAAAGCAATTGCTTCAAGCAAGATCTACTTTCCCTGGGCAGGGTACATTGTCCCTGTTGAAATCTTGCAATTTCAACGCGCGCTATCTTCACTCGAGCCGACCTCTGCACAAATCGTTATCCAAACGGCCAAATGCACATGTTGCTTTCGAAATCGACCTCGTCAAATCGTGTTTTGGCAGAAAGAGCAGCGACCACCTGGCAGCGTTGGGTCTCTTTCAGCTCACGAAGCAAATGGTTTTCAAACTGTTTTGCTAATGATTCCTTCATTTTCAAACTGTTCTTATTGATGATCAAACTTGATTCTTTTGAATTCCTTGATGCCAAGGCTTTACATTCCTTTGAATTGACACAGTTTCCTGCGTTTCACGAATTTTTACTGCCGTTCATTACCATCCTCTATGGCCGCGTTGCCTCCTTCCAGGCAAAGTTGATGCCTTCCAGGTCGTCGATTGGAGCCTTGCCACATCGGCACGCCCACAGAGAACCCGTCCCCAAACGACGGCAAAACTCGACCAACGTCGCCTCGTGCCCTGCGCCGGCGCTTGACCTTGAAACCGCAGCCCTGAACCCAGAAAGTGCTTCCACCTTTTTGCGACATCTAACTCGGTTCAACTTAGCTCGTTACACAGGCTCATTCTCGCTTTGTGTTCCTGAGCAAATGGGATCGATGTGCAACAAGAATCAACCAACTGGGCTGAGATTTGTCAAGTTTTGCACTTGCAAACAAGTTGAATTCGACAGAAAACTGCGGCACGGCCTCGTTGGAAGCCTTCAGACCTGAAAGAAGACACTACCCATCGATGACCCAAGCAGGTTCATCAGACCCAACTTGTAATGTTTTTGATTCATTCTGCTCATTCTGCTCATTCTCATTTTCTTCACTGAGAGACCACTGAAAAACACTTGCTGAGAGCCCTGGCCAATGAATGGAAATGTTGGCTGTCCTCACCGAAACACGTGTCCTTGGATTCACGAAAGCCCTTCTGAAAAATGGATGGAAAATGCTTGAAACAGGAAGTGACCAGCCGTGCTTCCGATGTGCTTCCCATGCTTGACAGGAAGCACCGGCTGGACAACAAATCTGCAAACTTCGTGCATCAAATGCCTTGACCCAGCTCAGATTTCGCACGATGCTCTTTGCTGTCCACTCCGCGCTGGATGTCGAACTGCTTCTTCTGAGCAAGGACGTTCCAGAAATAGATCCAGAACAATCCATGCCAAATTTCAATGAACATCTTTGCCAAAAATATAGAAATGAAGCCTTCGCTTGGCGGCGATGCTGATGAAGAACCTCACGACTTGCAAAGACATAGCCGTGCTCCTCATGTGCTCCTTGTGATGCGCCTCGAGAATTCCTCAGCGCACGCTTTGATTGACGAGGACGCGCAGGCTGTCCTTCGGAGGCAGTGAAGTCTCTCAGTCGCGTCTCATGTTTTCAGGTGTCGGTGTCTGTCACAAGTCGCTTGGACTTCGCCTGGAGATGCTCTTGACTCTCTTGACACGTTCGGCATGGTCTCCAACACGGACGAGAGCCGTCCAACTGGTCCTTGCCACAAGCAACAGAAAACTTTAGCAATTTTTAGCAACAGAATCACCAAACAGAATACTTTGGCTTAGCATCTCCTCGTGGTGGGGCTGGTGCGCTGGACTTTGCCTTGAAACGCAAGGTGCTTGTTCTTATGCCCACGGCAAAATGAAGGAACCATAAGGAACCCTTCTTTGATGTGTCCAGTTTTTGGACCTTTCAATCGATGAAGCAGGAACTTTTCTGCTTGAGTGCCGGACCATCGAAGTGGTAACTGCAACAAATTCAAGACCATTGTTCTCAGAATCTGTGTGGTTCTCAAGATTCTGATTTGCACATAGATGGAGAAAGAACAGCATTGTAACATGCAAGCAAAAAGAAACAAAAATAGGGTGAGATGGCTTTCCTCCACACAAAGTCTAGATACATAACTACGTATGGAGACATTGGTCTTGACCAACGCCCTGCAACTTCTTTGCGATCAACATGTTGCGCACCCCCATGGAACAAGGCTGTCTTTGTTTCAAATCGGACTTGCCAATCTGCAAGTTTCCCTGGCCTTGCGTAACTTTGCCCTGAATGTCCATACCTAAAAGGGCCATCGTACAGCGAAGATCCAGCGAAAAAAGCTGCATTGGCAATACAAACGCTCAAGAAGTACTTGCACTCCAGTTTCCAGTTTATCCAAATGCATTAGATAAACAAATCTAGATAACACAGAATATCAATCTATCTACACTCAAAGCACTCAATCTGTCTTTCTCAGACATGTGCGTCGACTCTTCAAGTGCATGCTGGGATTTCTCCTCAAAGCAGGAACTGCACAACTGAATCAACAGCCAAGTGACCCTTGCTGTGAGATTCTGTCAAAAACATGTTGTAAGTTGGATTCACCACTGCAATTCTGGCAAGCTTCCTCATCAGATTGGATGAAGAGCTCATACCAACCTCACACGCGGCTGTGAGTCCCAGGTGGTTTAGCCTTGTGCTGTGCGGACATGCGAAAGGCAGACCTTGTGCATGACTCAGCTCCAAACGGATCTTCCAGCAACCAATTGCGATGAAGAAGCAAGGGAAGGGAAGGAAGAAGATGCAGCAATTGCAGAAGCAAAGGAAGGGGACCTCAAACGCACGGCGGAGCTCCAGAAGTACCAGCCAGTCGAGACATGGGACGTGGCTCCACAGCCCTCCCACCATCCAAGCTCCCAACGGAACACTTGATATGACAGGGGCAAGGCTGCTTTGCAAAAGAGCAGCCTTTGAGAATTCCAAGCAGCTTGGTGAGCTGAATTCGGTCTCTGTGATCTCTTGATATTTCTGGACTCTTTCCGGTTTTCCATTTATTCGCGGGCAATCTCTTTGTCTCAGGTTGTTCACAGTCACAAAATGATCCACAAAATTAACAACAATTGGACCTCTGACGTACCTTCTAGATCCTTCTTAGAGTACGACTTCTGAAAATCTGCAAATTCTTCGCAATTCTGGATTGCAATTCAGAAAAATCTACGAAGGATACTAGAATTTGTAGAAGGATCCTCCTGTTTCTGGATCCCAACACGAAGCTGGTCACAACTTCTCAGCGCTCCTCGTTCTGTGATTCCTCAGAGTCAACTCATTGCACCAACGAAGATGGTTTGCCGCACTGAGCAAAACACGTTGATCTGCTGGCGAAGATCGCTCACAACCTGCCCAACAAAGCACAAATTGAAACCTGAAACAAACAAAACACAATCAAAACACAAGCAAAACAGAAGCACCACTTAATGAAGAACCAAACATGACTCTTGTGCTTCAAATATTTGTTAGAAATCAACTCGCCAAATTCCACAGACTGCTGCCCATGCCAGTCTCTTGGGGCCTGGTGATGGCGGGCTCTTCGCAGTTCATTTTCCTGCCGATCAAATCATTGAATTTTACAACCCAACATCGATCAACAAGGGACGAGCAGCTCAACTGCGGCTGCCACACAGCTTTCCAGCTCTCCTCCTGTCGACTGGTGATGGCAACTTGCAACGCCTCACCGTGCGAAAGACTTGACACAAAGCCATTGTGGCACCAGAAGCTGATAGGCTCTGAGAGGCCCTTGCCACAAGGACGGACAACGCTTTCTCGTAGAGCTGCTTCCAAAGTTCAGCAGCCTGAGCTCCCCTGTGATCTCACAACTTTCATTTCGAAAAACGCGTTTCGTGGCGAAGAATACTTCACGGCGCCAATCAGGGCATTCACAATGGGACAACCACATCTGTTGATATGTCGGCAAGGAGGTCAGGTATATCGAAATAATCTATTTTATATATTTATTTCTAAATAATCTATTTTTTGATATTTTAGTTATTTGTAAAAGAAATATCCAAATCTTCATCCATTGTTTCGTACGGTGATTCCGCTGTGATTCATTGGGAGATGCACCTCATCATGGACGACCTCCATGCCAGAGGTGCTATTCTCAGGTGGGACCTGTCGGCGAAACTGAAGACGCAGCATCAACAGGTACAGGTAAACATGGAATAGTGTGATCATCAACCTACTGAACTCAAAGGTAAACGTTATGCTTTTACTGGAATATCAAACAGGTGAATTAAAAAAGTGAAGAAATGAGTGAAGAAATGAGTGAAGAGTCAAAGCGAAACCAATCTGTTCCGACCAAAGGACTGCTTCGGGGACGCCAAGCACCGCAAGGATTCTCGGTGACTTGCCTCGAGGTCCGGGTCGTTGGGTTGAAGAATGGTTTCACCATTGAAGACCCCCTGGCGACGAGATTTCAGGATGGAACACGGTGGAACTCATCGACATTGGGTGACTTGGGTGACTTGGCCAAGATGTGGAGTGACTTGAGATTTGAACCATGCACCATCAGCTGTGCTTGGGACGATTTTACCAATACAACGTGTCCATTGAGGACTCACTTCACGAACAAACTTCTGGCACTTCATTGGCTTTTCAGATGTCAGCCATTGTGATTCTGGAGATAATTTTTCAGATTCCTTTCAGCTATAAATTCATCACTCAAGTTGCAAATTCAAAGTTCTTCACCACATTTATTGCATCATAAGTTATCCTGAACATAAGTTCATCACTCATTCATTGAAGTTTTGTTGATCAAAATGCTCCATTGTCGTCCTGAAGACACAACTCGCCCTTGAAATTTGGGAACTCTGTGACCTGGCGGCGTCGTTGTTTCGTGAAGCTTCCAATGTCCAAACATACTTCAGGATACTTATGAATCTACTTATGCATGCTTATCTTATCTTATCTTAATGTATTCTTATTTTGATGTATTCTCTTCAATTTTTTCAAATCTTCTCCTCTTTTTTCTTGATACTTGTTCTTCCCTCTTTTTTCATACTTTGAGGAAGCGGGAGCAAAGAAGGAATCATGTGAGTAAAGGAGGGATCAGGACAAAATACAAAGTAAAAAGAGAGACAGGAAGTGAAAGTGAAGGGCAAAAGAGGAGATAGAAATGAGATGAAAGGAAACACAAGTCAGACACAGGAGCTAACAAGGAAGATGCAGGGACAATTCAAGAAAATCGAAGTGACTTACATTGAGACAAATGTGGAGAGGTTAGCTAAACAAAGAAAATAAAATCGAGATTGAATAAACAATGAAGTGTTCTCAAATATAAAGTGAAGGTGGAAGGGACACACGTGAGGTAGAAAGGGAATTAAGGAGACAAAAATTTCTGATGCGTTGAAGTTGTCAAATCCTCCAAATATCATGGCAACATACTTTAAATAAGTCCAGAATCCAAACACTGCGATCACCCTGGAAAACATTGAAAGCAAAAGAATTCCAAAATGACAACTGCCTTTGAAACAACAGTTCAAAATCATTTCCAAAACATTATCAGAATCTCAAACAGATTGACAGCCCAATTTCTCAACTGGAAACTGCTCATTTCTTCTCCAAGAACAGCCACTGTACCAAGGCTGGGACCCGATTCGGGCCATTCTCCCATTCTACTTCGTTAAACCTCGGAGCGCACAGTTGCTGAACTGTTGTTAAGATATTTATATTTGTATCTACATTTATATTTATATTTATTTCAATCTAAATAAATATACCAAAAAATAAAGAAAAAATATATCAAGAGGTAGGTATATATATATATATGTGTAAATAACTATTTTGCAACAAAGAAAACTAATAATCAGAGTCATCAATAATCAAAGTCATCAATCACAAGCGTTGTTGACTTAAATGTGACCTTTTCGTACCGCACATTCGGCGCGGAAATTTGCAAAATAAGAAACCTCTTGGAGAGGGAGGCTGGCTATGCGTGGATTACAGGCGCGAGGACTCTGTCTGTTTTGCTGTTCGTATGACCGTTTGTCTACCTCTCTGTCTGTCTGCCTATCCATCTGGCCCAGCCATCTATGTCCATATCCATCTAGTTAGCTACCTATTTTTCTACCCATCAAACTGTCTGACTATCCACCAAACTGTCTGTCTGTCTCACTACCTAAGTATCTGACTATCTATCTTTTCATCTATCTATCTATTTACCCACCTATCTACCGATCCACATATCTGTCTGTCCATCTATCTGCCTCTCTATCTATCTATCTACCCACCTATCTATCGATCTATCCATCCATCTCTATCTGCATTTATCTCCATCCAACTCTGTCGATCTCCATCTGTTTTTATCGGAACCTATATGATTTTGACTTCGAAATGTGCTCTGCACCGCAATTGCGTGCAGTTTTTTTGCCCCGCTTTCGCCATGGGCTTGCACCAGCTGCTCTATCAAGCCTACCTTTCGACCATCCCAGAGCACAAAACGGTTGAACAAACGCGGCATTCATCTGTCACGCACAAACACGTCTCTCTCGACATCTCTTCTTCAGGACTATCTGCTGCAAGTTTCCATACGTCGGACTCTTGACTTCCACACTTCCTGCGACAACTATTGATGATCCATCATCAGTTCTTCTATCAACCTCAATCATGGTTCAAATCATGCGGCTGTTGTCCACTCTAAGATTGTGGCGAAAGCCTGACGAACTTGAACTCCACTCTTTCACAAGGTGAAATGGCAATGGGATCTGGGGTTTCCTGGCGCATGCTGCCGTGGTTGCTGGAGATGCACGGGCTGTAAACAGGCGGATGGGCCCAGGCAGTCCCTTTCCATGCCAACCTGGCGATGATGAGACCGAAGAGGCTGGCGATTAGTCAAGATCAAAGCTTCACATATGGTACAGGTGAGGCCAAGGCTTTTTACGTTCAAACAAAATGCAATTTTTGCACTTCCCAACTTACCACTTTGAAAAACGAAATTGGAACCTACAGATCGATGTCAATCAGAGAAAACAATTGCCACGGTCAGAACCACGGAAGGCTCCGTTGTTGGCGGCTAGGAACCTGCCTCACTGAGCAGTCAACCACTAAAATCACCCTATACTCAAAGATTTTTGAAACTCAACAATGTACTGAACAAATACTTCAGTGCTAAGTATACTAATAGCTCCAACAAAGTGAAAATAGGAAGGTTTCCTGCACGAACCAGAAAAACATGGCAGTGCCAGAAACAGCTATATAGTCCACTATGATTTGGACATTGGTAATGCCAATCATCAACTGTTTTAGTTAATAATCATGCTACAGTAGCAGCAATACTTTTTACGACCAAAAATGAGAACACTTGTTCCACCGTTACTACTGCCAATAATAGTGGTACTGCTACTAATTTCACCGAGACCAATATTGATCTTGGGAATTAGATCAATAATGAAAATGATAATCTTCGCTAGTACACATTCAGCACGACAGCACCAAGTATAGTATTGATAATACCAATAATCATGATCACACTATCGACAGTAACAACAGTAAAATCATGATCACACAACAATAATGATGACAGCACTGATATCAAATCTAATGGTGACAATTAACATCAACATGTGCTGATAGTACCAAAAAGAAAGTTACGTCGACGACTGTGACAAATGAATAAATAGAATCACAGTGAGGGTAAGAACAACATTGAGAACCACCATACAACAATTAAGGAAACAATCAAAGTCGTACCAACACTGATAATGCCATAAATCAAAACGGTAATGATTGAGACAAGAAAAGAAACACAAAGAAAGCATACGAAAAGAAACATAAAGAAAGCATAAGAGCATGCACGTGTGAGAATTTCGGATGAAAATTGGATGAAGGATTTTAATGGATCCAAGGCACGCCTTTCTAAGGATGAAAATTGGATGATTCGCAAATTGGATCCAAGGATTTCGCAAGGCATGCCGGGCTGGCTGCAGTCCAGAGCGGGGATTCCAACCTGTGCCAAGGTGCACACGTCGGCGTCGTCCAGCATCCACCGTTGTTTTCTCTGGGCTTCCCGCAGCCAAGTGCTTCGTGAGATCCCAGGACCTGGAAGAATGCAGGAAAGGGTGCAGAAAAAAAAGAGATAAACAGGTAAAGAAAGCATGATTAAATCATATAAATCATATAAAAATAGAGATTAAATCATGACTAAATCACTAAAAGAAATAAATCAAATAAATCCTATATAGGTAGAGAATGAATCACTGATCTCTTTATTTTTCCTACTAGGTAAATAAAGAAATCTAAATCACTTACCTATCAAAGCATATATTCAACATAGTGATGAAATCAGCAGAAAACGAACTTAAAGAGATGCTTAAGCACTAAAGAAAGGAGTAAATAAGCCCAATCAACTGAATTGATCGGTAATGGTTTGTTCATGATTCACAACAAATAGTGGATCAATGTTTCATGAGTGACAAATGCTAAATGATGGTTGGCTGATGCTTAATGGTTGCTGACAGTGATGGTTGCTCACCTTTGATAGGATTGAGAGTCAATGGTTGCATAGTGAGATGATGGTTATCCGTGCCGCTGAGTGCGCTGCTACACATCGTTCGTCGGGTCCAGGAGCCTTCAGCTTCACATGGAGCCTGGGACAACCAGCAACGCAAAAACGGTGGTGAAACTCATCGAATTTTGTGGATGCGATGTTTATGCGTAGAGCAATGTTTCTGTATTCGTCAATCTTTTAATTCAATTCATTGAGCTTTGCAGCTTTTTATAAACGATACCTTTTTTCGGAATTGTTAATCATGCTCATTCCCCAGGAAAACCACAATGAAACTTCTGCACTTTGGCCCTGCCCCTTTGCACTTGCCACTGAGCCCAGCACTTCAACTGCTTCACCTCGAGCAAAAAACATGCCGCTTCAGCATGGCCAAAAACAGTGCTGTAAGGGGTCAATTTCTACATCAATTTTTACGTTATGGTAATTTGTGGAAACTTCATTGTAAGTCATGTCAACCTATGTTTCTTCATGGCCGTTAATAGTGATACAAAGTGGTGATGAATTGACTGGTTTTGGAACTGTTCTCGTGTTTTGAGGCTGTGGCAGTTGTACCTTGCAAGGGCGCCATTGCGTGAACCTGAGAGAGGGCAAAGTAAACTCGTCCCGGGCAGTCCCTCTGAGCGCGTGGCAGGTTGGACTTTTCGGCATTGGAGTCTACGGGGCAGAACGTCGCATTGCTAAGCTGCGACTGTCACCAGTTGTTGCATCGGCCTATTGCTGCTCGAAAAAGAAATACAGTTTTCTTTCTAATGCACTGGTCTCGATACGTGGACAGTTTTCAAGTCTTTTGTTTCGCATTCATGTCATTCAAGTTTTTTTGTTTGTTGTACACGCCATGGAACGTTTCGACCCACAAAACCTATGCTACTGACGTGCATACGCCTTGGATCTACCCTGTGGAGCCAACTGCTGTCCCCAAGATCTCCCAAGAGATCAACCGTGGTCGCTCCTCTGTGCTTCCAGGATCCAATGAAGAAGAAGATAAATATGCAGAAGAATATGAAGATAAGAAATCCAATGAATTCAATCAGATTCAACAAGGAGAATCCATGAAGGAGACCTGAGTCAGTTTTTGAAGAGCCACGTGTTCAGTGCTTCATGGATCTCCTTTTTACCTTGAAGCTTTCCATCAAAGTGCCAGGAAACATCCATGTTAAGAAGAGTGGATATGAATGCTTACCAATGCTAAATGATGGTTGATAGTCATGTGCAGTCAATGATGACAAACGATAGGTGAAATTCATCACTGCAACAATTTCAGTTTCCACAAAGCTACGGATGGCAATGCTTCCCTCAGTTCATTGGTCCATCTCTGAACTTGGAATGTGAGCGTTGGCAGCATTGGTCCAGGTGAGATTCCCATATCAAAAAAAACCAACTTCCGAAGAGGCAATGCACTCGTGAGATTGGTTGGTGCCTTTATCCAACTCAATGATGATCAATGAACAAATGAAATGATGTTAACCACTCAATGACCAACAAGAATAATGACCGAACACAGCTCGCTAGTTTATGATGAACGATTTCTGATTACGATTCAACTGTCAATGACGGTCAGTGAGTACACTGTAAAAGTAATTCTAGTAGTTTTAAGTACCCAATAGCAGTGCACTCATCGACCCACTATCAACAACAACGAAGCCACTCTCAACAGGATGCTGGTCAATTGCTTAAACCTCAACAATGTGGAACGAAAACCTGGGGGGGTAGCCAGCCCTTGCAAGCGCAGCTGTTGGTAACTGATGAAACAAGTCAACTACACTCAGGGTCGATGATTTAGTTTATTGATAGATGATTTCGATGCTGAAAGATTGATCGATGATTGACAAATGATTTAGATGAGTGATTTCAAAGTTTTTGCTGATGTCAATACATCTCAGCCTTTCAACCATCTCAGGTAATCACTTTTCCCCAACCACTGTTCGATGGTTGCCTAACTTATGGTCATGAACAACCGAAGCATTGCGGTCCTCTGTTGGTAAAAACCATGGCTGAACCACCGTTCCGCATTTATCAACGAGTTCACCTTCATTCACAGCCCTCTCGGTAGACCTTCGACGCTATCGAATTGCAATGAGATGCTGGTGAAGCACAAAGGTGAACCAAGGTATTTCAACAGAAACGAGAAGAGCTGATTGCTTTGTATTTGAAGATTCAACTTGCTTCAACTGAATGAACTCAACTGAATGAACTCAACTGGATGAACTCAGCTGAAAACTGAATGAACTCAGCTGAATGATGTGTACCTGTCCCAATCTGTACCTGTCCCTCTCTGTGTACCGATGGGCTCCTTTTGGACTCCCCTTTCTGATGGGTTCCCATGGCGCTTCCCTTGGCGACGCCCTTTTCAGAGCTCAGCGCCCAGTGGAGCTTCTGCACTGAGATTTCCTGCATCCAAAAAGTGGAAAAAAATGATAAAAGATGCATTCAATGATAAAAATGGGAAACAGAAATGGATCAAACATTCAAAAGATGCATTCAAAAGAGCAGTGGAAAAGATGCATTCATTTCATTAATGGAAAAATAATCCGATGAAAACATCGGGAACTCAAAGCTTTTGATTCGAAGAAATCTGCTGCAAATCTTCGGGACCTGGTGAGCTTTGAGCTGGTGAACTTTGCACCTATGCAATGCATCGAAATGCATCAAAATGCCAACCATATGCCAAGCCTCCAGGGTTTTTTGCAGTTTCTTTAAAATTGTGTAAAAAAAACCTAAAAAGGTTGAAGGGACTGAGGCTCTCGCTTGAAATGAAGGAGCTTCCACCAGCACCTGCACAGAGAAACTTGGAACGAAGATGAAACCATGAAGAACTACAGGAATATGCAGAATTACAAGAAAAAAACAGAGAATGTGAAATTCAGGAAATATGAAAAACTACAGGAATTCAACATGAGAATTGCACAAAACTCACGGGGATAAGGGAACAGCACCAGGGCCTTTGAATCTTCTCCAAAGCCATAGAAGAGACTGGCATCCTGCATGTTGGGCCTTGGGATATCAAGGTGTGGCAACCAGTGAAGAGAATCAGTGGGTGTGGCAACCAGTGAAGAGAATCAGTGGCAGTGTCTGAGCTGCTGGCAGGGCAGCATACTTCTGATACCTGCAAGATGTGACAAGTTGGAGGGTGACATGTTCTGAACAAAAACACACAGCTCTAAAGAAAGAGAGTTCTCTTCACAGGCACACCCGTTCACACAGCACATGCTTACAGAAGACGTCCTCCTTGATGAGGCGACACCGTGTTGGCGTCGTCTTTCAACATGTCAGCTTTGCGTCACCAAGTCCCCTTTGGCCAAGTTCAGCTCTTCCTGCAAGGCACGTACCGGGCTGCAAGCCATGGTCCCAAGTTGACAAGACAGTGGGCAGAAGCCGAAGTCTTCCGCACCCGAATCTTCTTCAAGACTTCTGCTTCTGTGTCCAGAACCAGCTTCTTGGCCCAGGCCTTGTGTGGAATCAAAGCAGATTTCTCAAATCTGAGGAACTATTGAAAATACATGCAACAAGAAAATCAACAAATGCATTTGGAACTCAAAATTCGACAACTCATTTTCCTCACAGCTTGGTTTGCCACGTGTGTTTGACTGAATCGAACTCACTGGCTGTAGGCGCAGTTAGATCGTTGTCAGTGCGTCTAGACGAGTGACTTAGCACAGCCCAAGGCTTGACAGGTGCCGGATGAGAAAATCCGTCCCACCAGGGTGACCGTATTGTGCTTTGAAGTGGATCATGCTTACGAATAGAGGCTGAAAACGGAGTCAATGATCAACCCATCTGGTTGGTATTTCAATCGGAAATGAGAATGCAACTTTAACCGGTTGATTCTGATACCAAACATCCCATTGGGGGTTTTGGATCCTTCTCAATGAAATCCGACTTCAAACTTCAACGTGCGGAGTGCGGAGTAGCTCACTACTGCAACAGATTCACTGCTTCACCATGCTTCGCTCCGTTTCAAGAGTTCTTGACACGGTACTTGAGGCAGAGGGCTTCTACATAGGATCTTTGCTCATTTAAAGAGAATCATGAGCCGACAAGAATTCACAGCAGAACTGATTTACAAAAGCAATGACTCGTGAACCACGCAAATGACAAAAGTCAAGCATTAAAAATCAATACCAATCAGTAAAACATAGTTAAACCATGAATCAAGCATGGTCAATGGATGTCAAAGGTTCTTCACCATCACCGTTCGCATTGTGAAGCAACGAATGAATTCTGAAGCGAACGTTCGTGTTTCCCCGGGCGATCCCGAGAACGAGTTTCCACATTTGGATGCAGCAATCGTTGACGATGGTTCTGAGTTCTATTCAATGACCAGCTCTACCGTCCAAGGGTTTAACTGCTACACTTTGCTATCATAGTGAATGACAGTAAAATAGCCATATCACAGTGGGGCAAGATCCGAATTAGCACAAACTTCTCGTCTCACAAAGCATTGCTCCTGTGTTTTCGCGTGTGACTTGCCTGCAATTCCTGCATCGGACTGTGGTCCCGGTGCGATTGAAAAA
Organism: Symbiodinium kawagutii; assembly: GCA_009767595.1. Classification (NCBI taxonomy): domain Eukaryota; class Dinophyceae; order Suessiales; family Symbiodiniaceae; genus Symbiodinium; species Symbiodinium kawagutii. The sequence goes on from VSDK01016088.1 coordinate 527,922, forward strand.
GGGCAACCGGTGGTGCTGAAACTCATCGGCAGTGTGAAAACGCAACAGTTGGTCTCCAAGGCGTTTGGCACTCGTACCATGACAGAGATTTTCACACTGCTCAGCTGTGCGCTGCTTGCATTGCAAGCAACGTTTTTAGCATCTATACGTCAACCCAACAGGTCTTCGATGGAGGTGTCTTGAAAAAAAATATCAGCTACACAACTTCTCGATTAAAGATAACTACTCAGTTTCCCATCCATCAAAAAGGTGGAGACGTCTCTTGCGTTGAAAATGGAGACTTGCAAAAAACCAGAGAGCATAAAGGCGATCCTGATCATGTTGTGATCCCTGGATCCTCCAGAAGCCCTATGAATTAAACTCAGTGTCCATAGTGTCCATAGATCCCCAAAAGCGTTTCCAACGCTTCCATTGCTGGGAGTATACCCCCTATGTAGCTATGGACGAAGACTCGAATCTCATCGATCGAAACCTCGACACATGGCCCTCCTCATGAGGAGTACGAGCACGTCGTAGCAGGTTGTCTCTTGGGTCTTAGCCTCGACGGATGTCTGCATCGGAGACCCTCAAGAATCGTCGAGGCGACTTGGGCCTCAGACATGACATGGGACCCAAAGAAAATACAAAACCGCGGTGTGAAAGTGCGAAAACAAAATCAGGGATCTCTAGAGACTGACACAAGAGTATTTCTTGAAAAAAATTAAGCTAATATTGTAATAATTGAGAAGCTTAGCCGAGCATCTTTGACGGTAATTTGTTGAGCCGCACAACGGTGGCACTTCGTGGCGGTGATTTCTTCTCTGGCAGAGACTTGCACTTCACCACTGCATCTCCAGGGTCGAGGCGTGGTCTCTTGGGACTGACCAAGCAGAATCCCAGGAGAACTTCACGGGGACCCTGGGGACTCCCGTTGTGGGACCCGGTCTCTCCCGGCAACAGGACCCGGCATTCAAAGAGCCGTTCATTGGCATCGATGAAGGTGATATTCAGGTCGTCATCCGGCTTTTGGCAAAAAATGCCTCCAGGGTGAAGAAACAATCATTAACCATCATTAATTGCAGAATTTCAAATTGCTTCAAGTTTGTTTTTTCAAGTTTTGTCTCCTTGCATGAGTTGCATACCATGGTGCAGCCCGCAGCATTGACATCCATTTGGCTTTTGTCAACAAGTGGTATAGCTTTGGTGTAAAGGGGGGTTAACCTGGAGCAAACATGCGCAATAATCTGAACATAAGCTGGTTGAGCAGTGGTGAACGCTGATTTCAGAGCTAGTTTATGCTGGAGACGTTGATTACGACCTGGACAAAACTGTCGTTTTTGGCTTCTGCATTGATGCTGAGTTACAGAAGACGTGCATCCGTGCATCTACAACAACTGCATCCATGACCCAATCCTAATAACGTTCGGTTCCTACTGCATCCATCGCGACACTCCATGGCTCACGTGCATCCACAACAACTGCATCCATGACCCAATCCTAATAATGTTCGGTTCCCAATTCATCCGTCACGACACGCCATGGCTCATGTGCATGCACAACAACTGCATTTTTTCAGGGTTTCTTGAGGGTTCTTGAGGGCGATGTCGCTGTTTCAAACATGTGCAAATTACCCAGGTCATTATCAACTTCTTGACCTAGTTTATGGCTCCCATCATGCGTCATCATATATGGACTCGTAATGTAGGTGGGAAAATAAGTACACTATCACTGGGTGTGGGTTCTCATAGGTCATAGGTCCAACATGGTTCAACCAACAACATTACGCGATTCGAAAGTTCTGACCGCCTGGGGATGAGAAAACTACCCGATCTACCAATAGCTGGGATTCCAGCGATCCTGAGTTTGATCCAGGGGTTGAACGCAGGGTCCCTATTTTGGAGCGGTATTCCTAGAACCCGTTAGAAAACTATGCTGGAAATCATTAGTATATGACACTATGACACTATGTGTAAATATGCTTGCATATGTAGATACATGGTTGTATTCATACATACAATTCAAAAACATACATAAAATCATATATACATATACATATACATATGCATATATATATATATAAATACATATATATATATATAAATACTGTATTTTCAGGCTTCAACCACTTATGGGGTAGATAGCCCAAAC
>VSDK01016090.1:2339-19832 GCA_009767595.1 Symbiodinium kawagutii
ATGTCTAGGTTCCAGCTCACTCTTCCCAATGGGAGTGAGGTGCAGGTCGGAAAAAGCACGGACAACATTGCGAATCATTTGCACGCAAGCAAGGCCCTCAGAAGGCAGCCTGCATTGTAGCGATCGGAGATCTATAGGGTTTGGAAAACGCCAGACTTCCATAAGCGGCGGCCTTGTGTTGCTGCAGCTGTTTTGTTGCTCCAGGACTGAAGGTCCAAAGTGTGGCGAACCTGTGTCCTCCCTGGCCGGGGTGCCTGTAAGAACTGCAAGCTGAGCTGTGCATCGCTGTGCTACGCTGTGTGTAGCTTTCAGTGTCAATGCGGATCAAGCTCTGGGACTGAAAACGGGTGAGAGTAGCACTGCGAATTGTGAACGAAGTGCACGACTACTGCAGTTCTGAAAGATGAAAAAAATACCACCTTCCTCAATTATGGGGAACTAGGCAGGTTTCAAGAAGTGAAGGAGTGCAATTCCCCGCGAAGGTCAACTCCATTTTGCTCCTACGTGCGGGAGCAGCCCACCACGCGATGTGCTGAGCCCCACAGACGTTCACACGCCCCCTGAGCAGAAGACTTTTTGATATCTACGTTGTCACTGGCAGCGCCTGGAAATGCGGCCAATATACAATTCTACTGACACTTTGCTTTGGGAAAACAATGCAGTAATGTGTAAGTCAAGAGTTTGCTTTTGGATTGTGTAATTGAACGTAATTGAAAAGTCCAAGTTCTTGTAGGTCTCCCAAAGGTCCGAAAAGTGATCTGAGGCTAAGACCTCAAATGACCCGCGTCTCGGATGGCTTGGTCCATGCACAGGAGATGGGGCCGGGAAGAAATGATGCGTTGCTACCTGTGTATTGGACCTGAGAGTCTGCGAACTAACAGCTTAGGCTCTTTCACAGGACCTTCCTGCAAAAAGATGATGTTTTGAGAAGAGCGCTTTCGTGCAGAGGAGCACTTGGAAACAAGGAGATTTCAGCTTGGCACTTGGATAGGATGGGTGGCAGACTTCAATCCAGAGGCTTTAAGCCTTGAAGCTTTTAGGGACAAGAAATGCAGAGTTCAGTTTTCTCAGGCCAACTTATGCCGATCACGGGTTGGACTTCCGACTTGCGAAGCAGAAGCCGCCGGGTGGTCGAGGCAACTTGGTTGCAGTTTGAAGAGCTGGTAGCCGCACATTTTGCAACATTTGGCCTTTAGTATTGGCATTATTGCTTTGCTTGCGGCTTGACCTTGTGGAAGGCATGCGGCACTCCAAGTCAGTGCCTACAACGCGCTGGCCTTGATGTGGGATGGATACTCTAACCCAGGTATTCATCGCACCAAGAGGCCATTTGCTTGAGCATTGCCAACGAATAGTTCATGGAGATGCTTAAGGGGCCCGAGGGGTATGTATATGGTAAGTTCAGGAATTTGCATGCCCTTCATCACAAAGAGCGCCATGGAGCAGCTGGTTTTGATGCGATCAGCCACTTGGATCTGCGCATCCTGAGGCTCAAGAACTCTTCAGAGATAGATAAGAGACACGAGAGAAAGAAAAGTTGAAAGTAAAAAAGGCAAACTGTGCATCCTTCCAAGTAGAAATCAGCCAGCAAATGTTTGTGTGCAGCCTCCTGGGCAGAATGAGGAAATAAGTGCTGGAAGTGTGTATGCATGCATATTTGTAAAGCAGCTCCGCAGTGTGCACATGGCACATCTACCCCCACCCACATGCAAACGCACACACACACACATACACACAAACGAAGCCATTACATTTAAGCATTCACATCCGATAGCCAGCGCTCGGCGCAAACAGAAAAAACGAAGAGTGCCTGCCAAACCACCAAAGGACCGATTGCCCGGATCTAAGTTGTTCGGTGGTCAGTGCATGGATGAAAATGAACATTTTGGGTGTTTGCATTGGGTTGCCTTTGCATATTGAATCCTTTGATTCATAGATGCAATATGAAGCCAACAGCTGTGATATGTGCAGTGAGCAGGTCTGCCAGCATGGTAATGATGGAGAGGACAGTCGACAGATGCTACTATCGGAATGGAAGTAATTTCGTTCGGGTCTGCAGATGGGAAAGTTTTGTGTTTTGAAGATTTTGAAGTGACTTTCCATCATAGCTTGCCACATGCAGGATCAGGGCTGGGTACAATGAAGTCCCGATGCCAGTTAGAAACACGCGCTTTGGCTGATGCTGGTGACCGCACGAAAGGCAGTGAAGGACAGCTCTAGAACCCAATTCCCATCCATCAACTTGTCAACAAACAGCCTAGACACAAACAACGGGCGGAAGTTGCTGTAGACAAACTTATTTTGCCAAAGCCTGGCTGGTTACGTTGCCTGCTGGGCGTTTGGAATGGGAACAACTGAACGTTGCAAGGTGCATATTCCTGGGCCATCCCGGACCCTTTTTCATAGCAACAACAAATTGGCTTGTTTTGGTTTTGCTTTTTATGTTTTTGTTCTTGAACTCTAAGAGGATTCTGATCTATTGCTCATAGTGAGTTTGCAACGGAGAACTTTGAGGGTGTGATGGCCTGTATCCCAGGTTTGTGCACTTCTTGGAAGATCGAAGTGAAGGGATTTCTCGCTGGGTCACCTGCTGGGATTCCAAGAAAGAGTGCGCTTCGGCCTTTTCGAGCAGCAGCTCTGCATTCCTTTGGTTGAGTGGGGAGAAATTTGGGAGCGATGGTGGCCTGCACACTTGTACGCGCAATTGCCGTTTCTGATTGAAGTTGGACGCGCAGTGTGTTAGGTCCAGGAAAGTTGGAGGAGAATACGATCCACACTGCGGTAGTTGGCACTCGCTTTCCAGGTTCCGGGGCTGTCGGGCCGGCCATTTGACACGCTCCTGCGCGACATTGTTCATCGATGTCAGAACCGACCTCACACCAGCTCTGCCGTGGTCAGGTGAAAACGATGAGAACCAGGCAAGATGAGCAGGGGATGTGGTTGGCTGAGACGCTAAGACGTGTACTTCAACCTTGCACGCATGAGATTCACACGGTACAGGGATTGTTTTCGTCGGTTTTTCCCACCAATTCGAGAGATTTGGGTGTGCCATAAACTCAAAATAGAAAGGTGTCATCGCTCCAGGCATGGGAAGGGGTGTTCCCCTGGCAGGCGCCTACACAGCTTCAGCCCCTTGGAGAAAAGCGTCCGCTTGGGGACGGAAGTTTCTGACTTTGGAAATGCTTACGTTGAGAATCTTCTAAGGCTGCAGCAGGAGGACGGGGAATCTTTTCAGGCTCAAATGGAATCAAGTAGATGTCAAGTAGATTCAGATAGAATCAAGATAATCAAGTACATATCAAGTATATATCAAGAATCTGACAAGGTTTAGATTCATATGGATCTAATGAATCTAAGGGCTACGGCGTGCCTCAGTGTGCCTTGCATGCCCCGATGTGCGTTGCAAGCCTCGAGCTGAAGCACCACAGGAGTCTTTGGCTAAAGACGACTGCCGGCGTGAGGCGTGCCACTTGGGTTTTCGGATCGAGGTGTGGGGGTGCAATGTGTTTGACAATGTTTGACACTTTCAGAACCGGACTTAGTCTACTTCTGTCTATTTGTAGTGTTTGTAGTGCTACAAACAATCCACTAATGACTACATGTTGTGCTATCTATTTGTGGATGATGTCAGCTTTTGGTAGTGCCTGCGCGTGTCATCGTACGATCTTTTGCTTTCATTTGGCCTTGAACCATGGACTATTTTCTGAGCACCTCATGCAGACTGCGACAATGATCAACGCTCTCAATGTGAAATGATTCAAATGATCAATCGTATATTCAGCTTTTGAGCATTTCCTATATTGGGACTCCTTTCAGGTGCTGAGCAGTGAGCAGGAGCTGCGATTGAACAAGACGATCAACCGCACCACGTTTGCAAGAAGCGCAGCATTTGTGAATGTCCTGTCGCTCCAATTGGCTGAGAGCTCCAGTTCAGACTCCAACAAAAGCCTTATAAAAAAGCTGCATGAACATTGATCAAGCACAAGTATGGATCGATGAGGTTTGACTTGAACCAAATGCTGAGGCGAAATCACTCATGCTGCCAGCAAAGGCACTTGGGACGTGAGATGCTTTCTCTGTACTTGGCAGAGTTGAACCCAACACTTGCGGTGTGAGGTCAAGCGTTGTTGGTTTGCAGGGCTTCAACCTTGCAAGCTTGCAGGTGATGTGAACAGCGTCCTGGATGTGGCTTGGAACCACTTGAATTCAATGAATGGAACCTCGGCAAGAATTTGTTTCAATGAGGAAGGTGCCCAAGGTCTGAGCAGAATTTTCCTAGTCCAACGATGGTCCTTGAAAGGCAAGCAGAAAATGCATCCATTGCGCAGAAATGTTGTTTTCGTCTCAGCTTGCGAGTAGGCCGCCCATAGACGGTGTCCAGGTGTCAATCTGGCGACTTCCTTGCATCGGATTGCTCGGCACAGCAGTGAAGAATCTTTTTCGCATTTTGTATATTGCGGATCTTTGGGTAGAAATGTGCGTAGTTTGGGCTCAAACAGTGACAGCCACATTCAGTGCGAAGGGTTGCTTTTTCCAGAGACTGTCTTAATAGGAAATCCTCAAAATTCCTTCAGACATGATGACCCTCAGAAACCACAACACCGGCAAGCATTCTGTTGCCCGATGCAGGTGTCCCACTGATGAATCGAAAAGGTTTATTTGAAATCGAAACCTGCACAGATGAAAGCTACCCCTCAAGTAAAAGCATTTCCCGCAAAGAGGTGGTGCATGCAGTGCCTGCTGTTCAGATATCGTCTCATAGTCTTTTTACCTCAAGCCCAAAAGTAGCAGTCTTCTACAAACTTTTCTCAGCAACACGATCTAAGAATTTGTCACTTGGAACTTTGGAATCTTCGAAGCTGAGGATCCTTCGCAGATGATGCAGATTCAGTCTCACCCAGGCAGCCACAACGGGTCGCTTCACCAATCTTTTTTGCATTTGCCGATTCCAGACTGTATCACTGACGCTTTTGACCTTGCTTTGTATGCTTTTGTTGTGTTACTTGTTGTGTTACTTGTTGACCTTGCTGTTCCAAATTGTTGCGACGCGGCCTTGGGATGGTGAACTGATGTGAACTGGCTCTCGGCCTTGCGCCACTCAGAAGCAGCTGCTGCCACAGGCTTTGCGCCGGTCATCGAGGCAATCGAAAGGAGCCGCTGCTTTCTCATGGGCGAACAGGTCGCTGATACAACACTCGTTTCCGGAGATCAACTTTTCTGCGGAGTTGTGCTAACTGCTTGAGCAGCTTTGAACTGCAAGTGATCATCAGTTCTGTCAAAACTTCGAAGCACCGAGTGCTCGACACCAGGAAAGCCCGTTGGGCCGTTGAGTCCGGACAAGATAGCAACTCCATGGAGGCTCAATCTGCAGGATTTCCTGCGCAGTGTGCCAGCATCGTTGCCTGGTCCTGTGCAACGTCGCTCGGAGACGAAAAAATAGATGATGAGATGAGGACAAGATGAGGCTTTTCCTTGGAAATTGTGCTTTTGACTGCTTAGCAAGTCTGATTAGTAAACGCAGGCCTGATACTGATTGCTGTTCATAGCTGACAGCCGAGGTTGTGTGTTGGAAGCCCAGCTGCCTCTACCACAAATCCAGAGAAAAAAATTACCTGCTATTTTCAACAAGATGGCACGGAAGAGAAATGGGGATGTCTGAGGTTTGTGATGACACTCTCTTCAGCATCTTGGCCGAGCTTGCCGGACCCCGTTTGCACGAGCTGAAGCCATACGAGGCAGGGGAGCATCATGGACGCAGACAAGTGTTGAGACCACCTGTGGCGCAGCGCCGAGAAACGTCCCCCGGAGCAGGTCACCAATTTGATCTGGGCGTTTGCGAAGCTCTCGGTCCGAGCTGCACCGCTGTTCCAGCCCCTCGGCAATTGCAGAAAATGCGCCCGCAAAATCTCACATCGACAGCCCCAAAATGAAACAGTGCTGCCAATGTGCTTCCTAGTTCCTACAGTTGTTGGCAGGGTCATGCCATGGGGCTGTGTGCGGGTGGCTGTTGTTGCTGTTGTTGCTGTTGGCATTGAAGTCGTTATTGTTGCGGTCATTGATTGTCGTAATTGTTTTTTAATGTTTTTAGCTGTTTTTGTGCTGTTGTCATTGCTGCAGTGTCTCGTTGATTGTTGTCGTCGTCGTCATCATCTTCGTCGTCGTCGTCGTTGTGGTGGTGGTGGTGGTCGTGTTGGTTGCGGAAACTATTTCAGATGTCAGGAATGTGGCTCAATTACTGCAGCATCGGCGTCGAGGAGAGTATAAAGTGACTATGGCTGAAAATGGTGCTTCAACATGCTTTTTTGTCAAAGCTTGCAGTTGCAGACAAATTATTTCGGAGAACCTTTTTGAACCTACTTGGCCCTGCTTTGCGGGGCGGGGTTTTCTTATCGTGCTTGAATGGCTGGAACACATTCACGATGGCGCTCTTCAAACAGGGAGAGAGAGAGCAACTAAGGGGGTGTCGGGCGCTTCGCTGAAGCGGTTCACCGAACCACGCCCGGAGAGAGAGAGAAATAAGGGATGAAGGGAGGGGGGAGGGAGAGGAGCACACACAGTGTGAGGCGCAATGTTTGGCAGCAGCCGCATGGTCCTTTGCCAAATCATCATCGATACCAAGGAGTCTCATGGCAAGTGTGCACCTGTGCAACTTGAGTCACGAAAGGTTGTACTGTCATCATGCATCTTATCTTAATTGCATTTGGCACTCTCTAGGATGTCATCGTTGACTATCAATGGGGATAACCCTTCAAATCATTTGCATGGTCAATCACTCACACCGTTTTGTTCCATTGTTTAGTTTCTTTCCTTCTTGATAGTTGGTGCAGACGTCCAAGCTTCGTTGTGCAGGACTATGCAGAACCAGCTGTTCAAGAGCATTGGGGACGAGATTCTGCCACAGGTGAATTCCCTGAAGCCTCAGGAAGTTGCCAACGTGGTGGCTCGGCTTCTCTTGAATCCAAAGTAAAGTTTCGTCAGGACCCTGCCAGACAGGAGTGATCCCCAGCTTTTCCGAGGTTTGGTCCTTTGGTCAGATGAAGATCAAGCACCAGCGGCTCTGTGAGGATATCCTTCCATGATGCGGCTCGTTTCTGTGTCCCATGTTGCAAGCAGGTCCAGTGTCGTCAAGAACAAATGTCGACTTTGTGAGCGCGATTCAGCAACAATGATTGGGTAAGACTCAGGTACTACCCACGATTCAGTAACTCTTCGGTACTTGTTTGAGTGGTAGGGTGGGGTAGGGTGGGGCCTACTGATTTTCTCCAGCACGTACCGAATCATATTGACAACTGTTCCCAACTCAATGGGCATAGTTTCCGAATCCGCGCGGCTTGCGCCAGGAGATTGCCAACTTTGTCTCAACGCCTTCAGGGTTTTCACGCTTCAGTGAAATTGCCATGTTTATGATATGGCTGGTGGATGCTTGTGTTGCCCGTTTGGCAATCCTTCGTACGCAATGAAAAACATAGGGAACATTACGGAGGGAGCAACGAGGCTGTACCATAGAAATTCTAGTGCTGTGATTGACCTTCGGGGCAAAGCAATGAAGTGACTACACTGTGTTGGTATTCGTTTGTCCTCATACATTTTGCAAGGAAAGCCTTGCAAGGGAGTCACACCTCCCTGCCCGCCAGGTACCACCCAGCTCACGGATATTCTGACCGCCTTTGCGCAGGCCAAAAGTGCGAGCTGCTTTTCGGGTGATGCAAAAATTCACCCGCAGATCCCAAACTTTTTGTGGCGTACTTGGTCGGGCACATTCAAAAGCCTACCAAGGATGCCGGTAGTGTATGGCTTCACTACAAGTGACCTGTTCTCTGTCCACCAGCATCAAGAGATCAAGATTTTTCTTGTTTCTCCAGTCGACTCCAGAAACCAATGATAACCAATGCCTGCGAAAGGTGCAATTCAAACATCCCGGGTCCATCAGCAAGATCTGTGGAGTCGTCCTCCGGAACAGCCACAGCCTCACCCCTGAGCAGTCGTGGCTTGGCACAGCGCTGATTCTTTTGCTGCTCGTTGACAGCTGCCGATACAGGACCCATGGTTCCAGCCATGATGTCCAGAAGATTGGTTGATTTCGTCAAGTGGCTTCGCATGTGGATGACTAGCGTGACCCTAGCCTGAGTGGAGTCAAACCAAAGTGAAAACGGCAGATGCGTTGAACGCCCATTGTGGTCCTTGGATGTCCTTGGGGTAGGTCGAGTTTGCTGTGGTCCTTGGCGGAGCTCAATGTGCATGATCGGACGCTGTTGGTGCAGAAGATTCTGGACCTTGGAGTGGGAACTCTACAACTCTGTTTGTTGCACAGGGATCCAAGGGATCGTAGCTAGTAGTAGAGGTGGGAGAACGGCAAGGAAGCGAAAGCAAGGAAGTGAAACATGAAGTCATTGAACTCATCAAATCTTTGAGAAGAATTGCGAGCGAAGCAGGATATGGCGGCTGCAGACATCACCTGCTTCAAACACGAGGAGAGCTGGGCTGAAAGAAGTGTCCCCTGTATCTACTACCCTTCTAAAATATGCCGCTCTAAAACGAATACTTCATCTATCCCCGACTATGCAAACAAAGAGTGAAGTGATTTTTAACCAAGTGCTTTCCTTTGCTTTCTCTGTCTCTGTCGCCCTCCCTGCCCATGTCTCCGTCTCCGTCTCTCCCTCTCGTTATTGCTCTCCCTCTCTCTTTTTCTCTCCTCCTCCCTTTCTTGGGTAACTGCTGTGACCTGTAGCCATCCAAGCCAGGTTTTTGCCACTATGTTTTTCTTCCCTCTCTCTCCATCTCTGGGTCTGGTCTCCGTCTCTTTCTTTTTCATCTCTCTCTTTCTCTCTCTTTCCTCTTTCCTCTTTCTGCTCCCCTGTGGGCTCCTCTTTCCTCGCACAAGCATGGAAGAAGCATCTGGGCCGAGCTGTGAGGAGCTCGTGGTACTCAGCGCTGCCGCAAAGAAACTCAGTCCTTACCATCAACGCTTCTTCAACGTTTGTGAGGCACTGCTGCAACTGCTGAGGGCTGTTTTTTCCGGGGATGCAAGGGTGATTGAGAAGGTCGCAGCTGCCGATTCCATGCAATTCTCACTGTTTTGTTGCACAGAATTTTTCTGCAGCTGTGATATGTACGTAAATGACTCGAGTGACTTAAGTGTATGTACAGTACATGTTTATATTTCTGTGTATATCCCCACATTATATACCAATCGGCTAATAGCATGTTTGGTAGATATCGTGTGTATAAACGACACACGCATGTAGGACATATGTAGTGTAATGTAATGTGGGATGTGATGTGGCTTGAGTTGATTTGATGTGATGTAATTTAATGTAATGAAATGCAATGTATATGAGCGCAAATTCACACACACATGTTTACATGCACATTTTTGCTAATTGCCGCCGTGCACATAGATGCACGCTTGTTTTTGTGTGTTTTTGTGCGTTTTGTTCACTTCTCTCTCTCTCTTGGGCTTGTCGAGGCAGCTCTTGGAACCTCAGATGATTGAGAACTTTAGAAGCAGCTTGCTGCAATTGCAAAAGTTGGCAAACTGCCTGGTAAACAGAACCAGCGTTATAGCTTAGCACACGGAGCTGTGGCTCAGAATTGCAAGTTCCTGGGGAATTTCTGCAACTCTCATCGCCACGTCATGAGCCAAGCCTGCTTTGAGTCACAGGACCGCCAGTGCTTTTTTTTGAGCTCAACTAAATTCGTTGGGCAAATCCCGCTCGGCCTTCGATGTAGATTCCGCACACTGCAGAAGCTACTGATGCTGAAGCTGATGCTGAAAGCATCACTAATTCTAAATTTCGAGAGCGGCTCAGCATGGCACAGTGCCAGACATGCATAGCAGCCAGGCTTAAACACCCAAGACTTTTCTCGAAGGCCATTGTCTTCTCAAAGCGGAAAGTGTTGCACTGCGTCCCGGCTGATTGATCTACAGCAATGTTCCCCGACGGGTGCTGCTGCTGCCAGCAGTTTGTTGTGTAGTGGTGCAGCGTACCCTGCAGCCAAAGGAGTGGGCCATAGGTGAAAGGATGATTGAAATCACACACCGTGCTTTTCATTGGCCAATGCATGTCCTGGCAAATGTCAAGCAAAGTTTGGCCCAATCGCTTCTTAAAAGCCTTCGATGGCTGCACAATCCCAATATGCTCGCAACCAGAACAGTAGACTCAAAATTTGTGGAAAATTCAGGCTAGCCTGAAGTAGTGACTGCTTGCAGCTTGATCTCTGCATCGTTAGTTCTCTAGATGGCCTTAGATGGAATTTCTGTGTGCCACAGGGGCGTGGCACCATGTTTGAGTCTAGTCTTGCTCATATTATATACTCTAGGATCGTGTGTTTGTTTGATCTGAATTCCACCAGCTATATGACAAATTCTTCAGCAGACGGCGGTTATCACCATGGTTATGGCTCAACATTGCGGGATTTAGCAAGATTGATGGTATGCCAATGATCCGACTCAGATAGGTAAGACGGAAATCAAGCTGTGGGTCACTCGAATACCCGCAGGCTTTTCCTGAATCGAAGGATATCGCTTTGTGCCTTTGATAGGAGTCAAATTCAGAGAGTATGTGATGTGTTCAAAGGCACAGGGCTTCTGTGGCTGCGCTGGCGTACCGCAGTGACAATTTGAAAGCAGAGAATTTCAGACAACGCAATTATTATTGATTCACGTGAGTGTCATTTCAAGATTCCGCAAATTGTACGCTGACGTTCAGATCGAACACTTGTAAATAGCTCGGCGTGGACAACGATCCGCTGCTCCTCTTCGCGGAGGTGCTGTTTTTCTTCGATCCCTTTGACGCTGGCAGCTTGTCATTCGATCCCGAACTCTCCGCAGTCCTTTCGATCTCTGGCTTTTGGAGCTCCACCACCGGCAAAGGAAATTCGAAGCAATTCGTCTGTAATTAACAGAGACGGTTCCGCACAGTTTTGAAGTGTCCAGGCTGAATGCAAATGGCTGTTTAAAGCTGGGTGTAAAAAGGGGCGGATGATTGATGCCTGAGTTGAGTTATGTTCACTTCAAGTTGCTTTGCACATCTCGGCACTGAAATTCAGCGTCGCTCGGGAGCGAAGTTGTCGGATCATCACTGTGAAGTCATCATGGTACTCATGGTACTGCACTTTGTATCACTGTGTCCTTTCTGTGTCAAGGCCTGGGGTGCAGGTCATGGAGCCTAAGAAGGTGAGCTGAGCCCTGCTGGGCTTCCCGCAGTTTTCCTCCCCTTGGGCTGTGTGCAAGGCCGCTTTGACCGTGGCCTATCAGCCAATGAAGTCTGCCTCTTAGCTGTGTTGTGTTTAGCATTGCAATGCCCATCGTGGCCCATCGTTCATGCTGTACTGGATTAAAGGTGTTTTAAACAAGTTTCTGAGAAAATTGTTGTGGTCACTCAGTGTCACTCTTCATTTCTTTTGAGCTATGGGCAAGTATGACTAGATGATGCTAGGATGTGCTAGGTCTATCTAGGTCTAGGTTCTTGACTCGCGGCATGACCTGCTCAGGCAGCCCTTGTGGTGGGGACAGGCCGCTCTGCCACAAGAAAAGGATCGGCCCACCTATGAGGCTCCAAGTGCAGAGTTCTCTTGTGTTGGAACTTGATTGGTTGCCGTTTTTGGGAAGCTAAAAGAAAAGATAAGAAAAGACAACTTAAGATTCTTGTAAGAAAAAACAATTTGTGACTAGCGGAAAATTCTGCTTCAAAATTCTGAGATAATTCTTGAGACGGTTGAAAAAGGAGGACACCCAGCCTTTGAGCCTGCAGGATCTGGGTAGTCACTACCCAAGGAATAATACGACCATTGCCGGCAAGGAGATGGGGACGTGTGGCAGTCTGCAAGGAATGTCGCTTCAAGGCTTGTTTTATGACCCTTGCCAACTTGTTTCATCTTGGGAGCATGGCCAAAACATGATTAAGAGAAGAATCTTCAGGGTCGTTCTTTCCCATATCTGCTGCCATTTCAGTCCATAGTATTTTTGAAGCCAACCCTTTTGTAGCTAGGAAAAGACGGTAGCTTGTTGGAAGAAGTTTCTTTTCTTCCCATCTTTTCAGGCATTGCTTTACATACAACGAGCCCCATCAGATTTGATCGCTGAAGTAACGAAAGACCAACAAGGGGTGTCCAACCTTCCTCAAATGAGGGCACTTGCGGATGCTCACAGCCATGCTTGGGCCCTTCGGCATTCTTCAAGTCTGCACACTCTTGGCTACAGCAGCGGGGACTGATTGCACCACCGAAACGAGTGTATGCTATGAGGGGTCCGATGTAGCAATAACTTTGGATGTCAATTCCGTCAGGGAAGGTTGTCAAGAAGTTGCCAATGCAGCTGAGTGCTGCAGCCTGTGTGCGCAGTACTGGCCTCAATGCCTTTCGTGGCAATACATCATCGAAGGAAACGCCGACAACGGCTACAACGGAATGAGTTTCTATTGCTGTCTAAAAAGCACCTTTAGGCCAAGCCCATTGACAGCAGCATACTGCTCCTCCGGATATTTTAATCCCAAATGCACACTGACTTCAGCATGTAGTTTTGATGTTACGGGCACAAGCCTCGCGGCTGAATCCGCTGTGGCTGTAGAGACTAGCGCATGTGGCGATGCAGGAGTTTCCCTTGAAGCTTGGGCTGGAATCGATAACCCACAGGAAGCCGCATCGTATGCAGATCCCACTGCTTCCTTTGACTTCGGAACTGCTTCTGGTGGCAACGTGGGAGACTACTTCCTGTGCCATGGGTCCGACGTCAATGGAACCGACTTTCCGGATTATATTGGCAACTTCACCATGAAGGGGCCTTCCAGTGGCCAGGCATTTTCCTGCACGTTGGGAGCTGATTGTATTTTGACCTTGGCGGGCTTCAGCCAATCGGTATCCTCCGCCAGCTACAAAGTGGTTATCACATCGGGGAACTGCGGGCCAGGGCTCGCTGCCAGCAGCTTTTCGGGTTCCTTCGAGAACCCACGAGCCGTTTGGGACAACGATGATGACAACTACTACGAAATGAAAACTGGCACTGAAGCTGATACCACTCTGACATACTCCGTGTGTTGGGCTGCAAATCCCGCATCCTTGGATGAGTACATCTTCCTAGTGGGCACTTTCACCATGAATGGCCCCACCACAGGCATGTCGCATAGCTGTACAATGGGCCAACCTTGTGTCGTCACATTGACGGGCACAGGCTTTACCCAAACCCAGGCAGTCTTAGCAGCTGTCGGGGCACAAGGTATTTGTGACCTGCTTGTTGACGAGTTGGTGGCAGCCTTGGGGACCGATTTCGTTCACCCAACTGTGGCACAGAGCTCACCATACAGCGAATATTCCTTTGGGACTGCCTTGAGTGCTCACGAGAATCTGCCTGGAGATGGATATCGGGTTTGTTGGTCATCCTCACCATCCCTCACACCTCCATTGAAGACCAATGCAGATTATGCTATTGATGCTGGGCTCTTCACATTGAATGGTCCCGTTCAGAGCGACCACGAATGTGTTTTGACCCTCCCATGCGAAATAACCTTGACAGGCTCAGGCTTCAGCCTTGGCTCTCACGGGCTGCTTTTGTTGGCAGAGGGCGCGTCCTGTGGCAGTACCACAGATGAAGCCAACGCAACTGGATCTTCATGGACTAATCCAGCAACAGCATCTGTGGACACTTTTTCATTTGGCACTGCAACGGAAGGTTTGCCTAGTACCAGCTATGTCATTTGTTGGGCATTTCAGCCCTCCACTGCAACAGACTACAGCGTCTATGTGGGAACCTTGCAAATGGGTGGGCCAGATGTTATCACGGGTTCTTCCTGCGTTAAGGGTGAGAACTGCATCATCACTTTAACGGGCATAGGCTTTGCCAACACAAACACAATCCTAGTCGTTGACGTTGGCAGTCAATGCGGCGTCTCTGCAGTTGCAGCTACTTTCAGTCCCCTGTTGCGCAATTTTTTTCCAGCTGTGAATCAGTTTGCCTGGTACCGTTGGATCCCCGAAATGAAATGAATCATCCCAAGTTTCTGATGTTTGTGTATTCATTTCATTGCGCTGTGGATGATTTTGCATCTATTTTCTTTGTGCTAACTTTATGTTGGCTCATCCCGATCTCAGCATTGATGGTTAGCCCAAGTCAAGTCGTTGGTCCCCTACGGCCCGCAAATGGAAACATCTAGCTGGGGTGAAATGTGCATCATTGTGTGGTTGACAGGTTCCAACATTCGAAATACACACACATATAATATATAATATATTAATATTATATGTTACATTTGATTCATGAATGCGCACATTCCATTGTATAAGACGTATTTGTACATATGATGTTATCTAATACTCCTTGCTTTATTTTTTACAAATGAATTATGTACAGTACATTTTCTTGGCCCTCTCTCAGGTCCGATGACAGTTGAGACCTTGGTTCAAGATGGTGTATTCACAGAGTACCAGTTTGGAAGACCGAACACAGGAACAGCACAAGCTTCGTATACTCTCTGCTGGTCTGCAGCACCAACCTCCACCGCAGATTTTCCTTTGACCCTGGGAGATTTGACGGTGACGGGCCCAAATGAGCAAAATGTGTCATGTACCTTAGGTCTTTCTTGTGTGGTGCAGCTCATTGGCCTCCAGCTTGAAGTCACAAATAAAATGATAGTACTTTCCGCTGGAAATTGTGGCGACAATGGTCCGACACTTGCCTCTGTCACGGGCATGTTGAATGCAATCACTGTCACAAGCCAATCGCCATACGACAGCTATGACCTGGGTATACCTTTGGCAGGACAGCCCAGGACAGACTACACACTCTGCTGGTCCAGTGCTCCGGAAGATAACGCGGGTGCATCCTTTTACAGGGTGCCCACAGGTTTTCTGACTTTGAATGGTCCGGTGCAGGTTTCACAGCTTTGTACAATGTCACTCGAGTGTATCATTACTCTAACGGGTGTTGGTCTTGCATCGACAAATCAGCTGCTGTTGATCGATGGAGATGGTGCCTGCGGTGACACTTCACCACTGACAGCCACCTTTGATGGCTTGACAAGTCCCAGTGGCCCTTCCTCTGGGGTGGCCGTTTACAATTTGGGCATTGCCCGGACCACTTCAGATGGACCAGGGAGCGGCTACAAAGTCTGCTGGGGACATGATGGTGGTGCCGACTATTGGAACATCGAGCTTGGAACCTTCTCCATCGATGGGCCCGATGCTCAAGGCACTGCTGTGACCTGTACCATGGGCTTGAGCTGTAGCATTCAGGTGACTGGTGTGAATCTTGCTGCTAGCAACCGAATTGCCATTACAGCCCTGTCTGACACCTGTGGGCAGTCCACCCTGAACATGGCAGTGTTTCCAGGGGCTACGAATCCTGTTACCGCATCTGGAAGCTTTGATGTTTTTGAGCTGGGAGTTCCTACCGGTGGCGAGCCAGGAGACTACAAAGTGTGCTGGGGCTACTCGCCATCCGTGGACACAGATTACCACGTACCAGTCGTGACTTTGCGCATGGGTGGGCCAGTCGCCAGGGACAGTGACTGTACCTTGAGTGAGCCTTGCAAGATTGATGTGGAAGGGGTACGGTTGGCACATACCAGCAAACTCCTGTTCATTTGGCAGAACAGCAGCTGTGGAGATGCCTCTCCTTCGCTCATTGAATGGAGTGGCTTCAACAATCCCGCAGGCACAGACCTGTTGTCACCACCAGCTGATCCTGGATATGTCTATGCCAATGGCGATCGTTACGATGGAGGCATTGGCTTTGCTGGACTGCCCGGAACTGGCTACAGAGTGTGTTGGGGTTTCGATCCAACAGGTGGGTATGAGGACTACAAAGTGACCCTTGGGAACTTTGTTATGAACGGCCCCTTTCAAGGTATGATTGTTGGGTGCACCCTTGGAACTTCTTGCGTTGTGGAGCCCACTGGTGTGGGTTTGAACGGGAGCAATCAACTTCAAGTGGTATCAGGTACCGAGCTTTGTGGGGCTGACATTGTACCCGGTGTCATCGAGGGTTTAACCAGCCCAGCGGTGGTGGCAGATGGCAAATTCACCTTGGGCGCTGCAGTGGTAGGTGGCAGCTACGCTGACTGTCGGGTTCCCAGCCCGGCAGCCAGTTGCATTGGGTCTCACTATCGCTTGTGCTGGTCTCATGGCATTCATGATGGTGGAGCTAACTATGTGGTGGAGCTGGGAACTTTCAGCATGAGTGGTCCATTTGGAACTTACCGTGTGGACTGTACCATGGGATCGATTTGTAGCTTTACCCTATATGGCTCCAACTTGGCCCTCACCAACCGGATCATGGTCCTAGAGGAAGCAAACACCTGCGGTGATGCTAATCCCGTGAAGGCTTCTTTCGCAGGACTCTTCAATCCAGGGATCTTCAGCCAAATCGCAGTTGATGCTTCTTCTGCGGTTGTGAGGCTTGGGAAATCTCATGCCGGTCGGCCTGGCTCCTTTAGACTCTGTTGGGGCTTCAACCCGTTGGTTGATTCCGATTATGTGGTAGATGTAGGGATGTTCTATTTCCACGAGGTGCCGGAAGGATGTACCTCTGGGGCATTCGGACCTACTTGTTCAGTACCGCGTTGAGCCAGCTTCAAAAAGCTGCGAACTTGGCTCCGCAACTTCCGCAGTTAATGCAACTGACCTGTGGTGACGAAGAATGTGACAAATCACCACTGGATTCCAATGAGAATCGTAGTCATTGACCTGATGGATCGCAAGATGGCTGAATGGCCGAAAGATTTGAATCTGACCTTTGACCAACCAGGGGCTGATGTCCATGAAATCTGCACTGCCCACTGCTTCAGCCATACTTTGTGCCTTTGAGTTGCAGCCAGTGGCTCCGGGAAACCCATCCACCAAGATGCAAAGTCCACTTGGTGCATGGCAAACTTGGCAAAAACTGCGGCCAAGAGTGCCGTTTCGCAGTTGGAGTCAGCTGTATCTAAGGCTTTGGAGCCAAGGACTGCAAGGGGGGACAGGTCGACCTTGAAAGCTTGTGAGCTGAGTCAAGGCTTGACACATTCAACACGGAAAGAGGTTCGCTTATGCCTGTCATTTTGGGATCGCTTGTGCCTGTCGAAGGCTCTTTGTCTTGTGTGTAGCATGACATGCTTTGCTTTCAGGAGTGGCAGCACATATGCGTGCATCCATGAATGATAGATGTCTGGGTAGTATGTCCAGCAACCAAGGTTAGAGGGACATAGGTGGCTTGAGCATCCACACGAACGGTAACATGGCACCCCACCCCACTCCCATCCCCCCTGTTATAACTTTTTGAACCATGTTCCCCATGCACCTACGCAATGTCACTTGTAGTTGTTCTCAGTTGAACCACAACATGTTCATCATGCACCACATGCGTGCATGGCTCAAGACTTAGCAGCTGGCAGCCTAGCGCAGCAAAAAGAACCGCAGCTTGTGTGCAGTTCACGATCCAGTAAGTCTTTCAGGGTTTCCCTAAGTGGAAATACCCCCTTCACCCCCCGTAGCATCAACTTGGCTTGAACATCCACATGAACG
>VSDK01016090.1:43164-58856 GCA_009767595.1 Symbiodinium kawagutii
TCCTGCTGAGTGGCCGAGGCTTCAGTGGGATGGATGCTCCCCTGGGGAAAGCATCTTTGAAGCAGAGCAGCAAGCCCCAATCTATCCCCGACCCAATGTGTCAAAGCTAAGACGTTGCTATGGTGCCTTCAGATGAGTCTAACGCGGAGCTTTCAATGTCCAAGGCTGTATGCCAAACTCCAGCCAGCTTCGCAACTCAAGCGAAAAGCAGGCAACTTCTGCTGCATTACCCCTGAATCTTGTTTCTTGCTGTGGTATATAGGGGCGTTGCTCAAAATAGGGGATTCCCGTACATCATCCAATATCGATAATTTATATTAATACACTTAATAAACCAAGCATTTCTTGGGGTCCCCATGGGGTCCCCATGGGGTCCCCTACTTTAAGATACCTTCATATGCGTCAGTGCAATCACTGCCCCTTCCACAGATTGCATTTGGTCGCCTCAGGAGTTGCTCCAGTGCAAGGTGCCCGACCTCCAGAACACAATGATGTGCTCGTGGTTGCCTTTGCTGCAAGCCAAGCTGAGCCAGAGTGGCTTGGGGTGCCTCTTTGTTGGCAGTTGATCCAATTGATTTCACTTGATCCAGTTGTCATTTTTCACATTGACAAAGTTGACTATGTTTCACCCCTCCTTTGGGCGAAGCACAATTTTTTTCCTGTGCTTCTACCGTAGGGACAGCCATCGCTGCTTCAGGTGCTCAGTCAGGTATTTGCAGGACAAATTTCAATTGCGGAAGCTGAAGCGCAGATTTCCCTGGAAAACCAGGGGGCATTTTCTTCTCTCTACCGACCCTTTGCTGCAGAATTATCCACAGATATTATGTTTGATATCCGCATGCAAGTAGGACCGAGAAAAAGGAAACATTCTTAATTCTTTCATGTTGTTTGGATTGATCTTTTCGCGAGATGTAACCGTGCAAGTGTGTAAGTGACGAGGCACGGAGAACACCTGTGGGGACACCTGTCACCAAGGCAAGCTGCACGGGACGAACCGCCCTGTCGGCGAGGAGGATCAAGAACACGTGGCTTCGACTGCATGGCTCCTTGCTCCGCCTTACAACTCCAGGTGCATTCAGGGTGCTGCACTGCTGGCTGAATGGCACGGAAATCGCCACAGATCAGCACTGGCAGTGATGGAAATCGCCAACCAAAGAACTTCCCAGTAGCAATGGAAGCGGTCAAATGTTATATCAAAGTTTGCCAGGCAAGTGTTTCCTAGCCAAGAGCTGGCCATGCGAGGCTTAATGGAGAAGTCTTGGGTGACTTTGATGTGCTGACCCTCTGCGACACTGCTGCCCAATGGTATGCAGATGCCGCAGAGAGGGAGCAACTCCACTTAGAAAGCAAACTGCGAGAGCTTCCTGGCGGCCAAGGGAGGTACGTCAGAAAGGCATATCCGCATGCCCAGTGACTATGCAAAAGCTACACATTCCACGGCAACTTTTGAAGGATGTACTTTGCTGTTTCCGATGCGCCCCAAGGATCGTGAAAGGCTATCGAAGAGTTGTATTCTTGGGGGTGTGTCTTGGCAAGTCTTTGCGCAAATGCCTGGCCCTACCCACCTGCACTCTGGTACTCATGCAGATCCTTTCCGAAGTGGTGGATTCACGTGCAAAGTGAACAAAGCACCTGGCCAAGGTCAATGGGTGGCTTCGCCGCCTTGTCAAACTCCCATTTGGCGAGCTCTGTCCTTGTATTTGGCCCTCAAACTGAAGCTTGCTTGCAGCCGCAACGGAAGATGTGACAACTTTGCAGCACAACTGTCCCAGTAGTGACTCAGTATGTCCCACTCAACATCACTCAACAAGTTTTTTCCCTTTCCCCTCCGTCCCGGTCCGTCCCCTCCCACTGAAGCACGGCCACCACTGCTTGTCAGCCAAGGATCTCACCATCAGTCACTTGCGGCCAGGTTTCGATCCGGACCACCTTTCAAGGACCCAAGCACATTCATTTTCACCTGGAATGCAGTGCCATTTTTCGCTCATCACATCTTGCAGTCATCCTTCACTCATGTTGCACTTTGAACTGATTTTCTTCATTCGATTTCCCAGTGCAGGTGAAGCAACGCAATCAGCATTTGTGTGGCAGGATGTTTGAGAACCTACGGAGGAATGTGCGGGCAGCAGTCAATGCTGGAGTGCAGTTTCAATATCATGTGGGCATTGAAGAGCATTTGGCCTATGCAAGAAGGTGGGGTGAAACAGGTTGCATGCCTAAGCCGTGCAGCTGTGCTTGCAACCAGGCTTCCGCTTCCTCGAAGCAGCATCTTCATCCACCCAATTGAAGGCTTCCGAGCGAACACGCCTGGGTGGAAGAGAAGAGTCAGGGAATGCAGAGTCCATGATGAGCCCATGATGAGTCCATGATGTGTCCATGTGTGTCTTTTGGATGGATGTCTGATTGAAGTGCATGATAGTGCATGCATTGCATAGACTAAATGGATGCTTGGAAGTTTCGCTTGCATTTGTTGGATGATCCTGGGGGCCTTTTGACCGCTGCAAGTGGGCTCTGTGAAGGCCGATTTTGTTCGTGCATTTTTCGCGCCGTGTCTTCGTCATGATCGCTGCTGTGATTTTGAGTATCTTGAGTCTAGCACCAGCTGCAGCGAGCCCGTCGAACCGCAGCGCCGCGGCCTTTCCAGTGAAGGTGGAGGGCAACTTCCTCTTCGATGCGCAGGGTCAACGCTTCTTCGCCAAGGGAGTGGCTTACAACCCGAGGAATGGCAACTATGGGCAGGTCCTGGGGGCACGCGATCCCGCTTGTGTACCAGGCACCCCCAAGTTCCAGCCCTTGGAGTACTATCAAGATCCGGCATCAGATGATATGGAGGAGCAGTTCAAGATCTACCTTCCATTGATTGCGGAGCTTGGAGCGAACGTCATCAGGCTGTACAACATCGATCCAGAAAAGTCGCATGAAAAGTTCATGCGTCAGGCTGCATCTCTGGGCCTGAGTGTTATGGTTCCACTCACCCGAGGTGATTGGGGCTTCTTGCCAGCCCTTCCCAGCCCGAAGTGCTACTATGAAGATTTGCCGGACTATGGACATGTTGGCCTCAACCTGCTTACCTCCTCCAAGCTCATTGTTGATCAGTTCAGCCAATACGACAACACACTCATGTTCGTCGTTGCCAATGAAATCGATCACCTTGAGAGAGAAGGCTTTGCAGCATATCCCTGCGTGAAGGCTTTGACGCGGGACATTCATCGCTATCAGCGAGAGAAGGGATACAGAAAGGTTCCCTTGATCTATTCCAACAAAGACCAGGGTGGCCGAGACCGCATTGCCATTGCCAAGTACCTCACTTGTGAGCTGGAAAGCCCTGATGATGTGGTGGATGCTTTTGGGCTGAATGTCTACTCTTGGTGTGACCCTGAGTACCTCAACACACAGACAGGTCTTCCTGACTTCAAGTATTCACCCTATGAAGAGATTCGGAAGGAGTTTGAATCTTTGTCAAAGCCCTTCCTTTTTACCGAGTTTGGCTGCAACACCGGAGCCTTCAAGACACAGTGCCCAGATTACTCTGGTGGCCGAAGCTGGGTGCAGGTAGGCACCATGTTCGACACGATGGGAAGTTTTGTCAGCGGTGCTATTGCCTTTGAATTCTCCATGGAGAACAACGAGTATGGCCTGGTGATTACTCCTGGCTTCTTGCAGGGCCAGAACACCCTGAAGATTACGGACAACTACTACGCCCTGAAGAAACAGTTCACCAGCCATGAAGTGACTCAGGGGGCAGCGCGCCAACTTCCTCTGCCTCAGTGCATTAGCCAAGCCACAGCAGATGAGCTGCAGCGTCGCCAGCGCGTGAGTGAAGTCTCTGATTGGACCAGGCTCCCTCCCACACCTGTGGAGCCTGAAAAGCCCTTGCTTCCTTGAGCGAAGGCAGATGGCCCCTGAGAAACTTCTTCGTGACCCAGCTGGAGCTACGAATTCGTGCGAATTCACATCCTTTTGGGCCCCTTTTGGATGGCCATGCGTCAATAATATGGCGCATCGGTCTGGCATTGCAGTGCCATTGGACAGGGCATACCTAGCTCCACAGAATTGTGCTCAATGAAGTAGGAACAACAACTAGTGCCTGTAGTGGTTTTGTTTTTGACATTGCTGGAAGGTAGCATGGCTGTGGACTCAGATTGGCAGTGATTCCATGGATCCTTGATGCGGGGGTAGCAAAGTGCCCAGAGCTTCTTCAAATGTCGGGCATTGACAGAAGATCAGTGCAAACCAGTGCCATCTACAGTAGTGGCCCCGGTCAGACAAAGTGGAAGCCCTAGAACGCAGTAGCCCCACAAAGTCCTTATAAGCTGGTATTTCGATGTATTTGCCTACATGTTGGCATCTTCTGATTTGTTGCTTGGTCAAGCATCAGGGTTTCCATGCTGGCATTTTTCCCAACACTTATGGCTTGCTATCTATGGGGATAGCTTGTTGCCTTTGGAAAAAAGGTGGTGCAGTACATGCCATTGCATGCCATCGCATGCCATCGCTGGGCATGGCTGGTTCTGAGCCGTAGCAAGTTCCGACCCTGCAGGTCGCATAGCTCGCCTCCTTGAACGCGTGGGTATGCTTTGGCCACTGCTTGTGAGGACGGCATTGAACACATATGGCTATGGGTCAATATCAAACAACCAATAATAGGGGATAATGACCAAGCAATAATAAGGAAAAAACAATGGTTAATGATAGGGGAACCAGGGGTACGGGGTTTTGACCCACTGCCATATTTCAAGTGCAATGTCAATGTTGTCATTTGGCATATTTTTCAATGGGAGAATTTATGGCTATGATGATGGTGAGCATCATTAAATGAGAAGTAACGACAAAGATGAGGACGACCATGATGGTGGTGGTGGTGATGATGATGACGATGATGCTGGTGGTGGTGATGATGACGACGATGATGATTGTGATGATGATGATGATGATGATGATGATGATGATGATGATGATGATGATGATGATGATGCTGATGATGCTGATGATGCTGATGATGCTGATGATGCTGCTGATGATGACGATGATGATCATCGTGATGATGACAACGGCGATGACAAGGGCCCCATCGATGCAGACAACTGGTTTTGACTTGTTTTTACATGCGTGTGTCCTGCATCGTGGCATTCACATTTGCTGATTGCTGCAAGGACAATCGCACGAGAGCAGAGAATGGCTAGAGGAGAGATCATTCACTTTGAGCCATGTGGAGTGGACATCTTTGAACGAAGATTTTTCTGAGTCCTGAGATGTCTTGAAATGTCCCGAGTCTCCTTCTTCGAGGGTCTTTTGTGAGAGGGGAATCATGCTGCGTGCAACATGCGGCTCAGGAGAAGCTGAGAGCCCACCAAAGGCTGGGTCAGTCAACGCTTTGCTTCATCAAATGAAAGCTTTGTCAACGCATAGGAACGATTAATTCGAGTGAAGCCATTGAAGACGATTTCCCAGCACCTGGTGTGAACCCAAATCCCATCAACGGACTTCATGACGGCAGCGTTTGGAGTCAATTTATGTAAATAAACCTCCTTAGTGCCACGGTGACCATAGAGCCCTAACAATGCTTGCGCTGTGAGTTTGCATCCTGTGGAGAGAGGTGATGCCACCTGAAGGTGATTATGCATGGGATTTGAAGGACACCGAGGACGGTGCCTTTGGGAGTGGTTGTGGGCTTGGATGCATCTGACATAGAACATGCGTGCAAATCAAGGTAGCATGGAGTGTTGAGAAATGAAAGCGGACCTATTTCTGAGGAGAATCTGGTGCTCGGAATGTGGGGCCGTGCGGGAAAACTCACAACCTGCATCTTGACTGCTGGCAGATGAATGGAAAGCCTGCTTCAGTTGAGCTCTTTTTGATTGCGTGGATTCGGTCGGATTCTGCCGAGTAAAAGGCAAGTGCGAGAATCAGACTGTAGCGGTGTGCCCAAGGTCGAATATCAGCCAAGCAGCTTTGTCACTTGTGCAGCTTTCCTCCCCGAGCGCATGATTGGTTCTGCAGCGGATGATCCTCGGTTCAATGGCGGGGCAAACACAGAACTTTCCAGCGACCTCCAGCGACATCCAGCGATCCAGCGACCCACTGTCTCCTGCTGAGGCTTGGCACACAATGTCTCCAAGGCTTGCAGTTGCTGATGGCATGAAGCAGCAATGGACTGAGCTGGGATATCATGCCTGGGATAGCTGGGGATGCTTTTCGTGACAGTCATTTGGACTGATTTGGTCTGGACTGATTTCATTTGGACCTTTTATTTTGACCACTGCCTAAACTTTACAGAAAGCCTCGCACTGCGCTTGGGAGGCCAGCAGATGCCGACGGTGTGGTGACCAGTCAGCGCCCGTTGCAACCGTGGCAGAAAGCTGGCGACCAAGCAACGGCCGTCAGCAACGGGTGGCGATTCGTCTCTCAGCATCGTTGTGGGATGTGGGATGTGCGGTTCCTCGTGGGGCCACTGGGGCCACCGTGGCCACCTTCAATTGGCAGCAAGGTCACGCGAAGGAATTTCATGGAAATTTTGTTTCAGATTGTTTGGCTATGTTTACACTGGTCACAAGGAGTGGGTTCCAGGCTCCAGGTCTGTGCATCGGACATGTGTCAACAAAGGTCGACGTCATGGCCTCTTCGGTTTGCTGAGCAGGATGCTGCAGAGGTCGAGACTGTGGTAGTGTGAAGGTGTAAGCGCCTTTTAAGCCACATTTACGACACTAATTTGGCACAACTCTGGACATGAAAGCTCTTTAGGGAAGGAAAGATAGGAAAGCAGGAAGCACAGCATGGGGAACGAAAGAAGCTCCCTGTGGATTGCAAGATACGCGTCGCAGGTTGGGATCCTCGCAGGGCATTGTGCTGGTGACTTTGCTGGCGCTGTTGGCCCAGCCTCTGGGCAGCATACCCCCTGTGGTTTCAGTGAAACTGCCACTGCTGCCAGGGTTCCCAAGTTCAGCTTTCTCAGATGTCTGAAGATTTGGGATGATTTCTATTCTGTCAGGTTCCTCTTGCGCAGAAGGCGATGGAAATGATGAGAATGCCTGCGGCTCTCCTTGCTCGGGTGAGGATTGCCGTGCACAATGATCTGATCAGCACTCGGGTGCTCTTGCAGATGGGCGTTCAATCGCTCGTTCTAAGCAGATGTTGGCTGAAATGTCTTCGGTTTAATTTGGACTGGTTTATTCAAACCTGTGCTATCAAGCTTGACGAGCATGGACATCTCGGCCAACCATAGCTATAAAGTAGGAAACTGCATCTTTGCAAACAGGTCAGCCCTGAGAGTGGGCTGTCCTACCTTTATCGCAATCCTTTTCTTGGCCTGGAAACACATCAGAAGTTTATCCTGCATTTGTTGGACATAGTTGGACGAATTTGCTGTCTACTTCACGGAGCATTTGGATGCATTTGGCAATCTGGCAATAGTCCAAAGCTTCTTGATGAAAGTGGGGCTGACACCAGGCCAAGCAAAGAGAGGACATGCTTAGGAGAGTTCCTTCCTTGCCAAACCAGCTCAGAAGGCACTCAGCGCGGGTCAGGATTGCTTGAAAAAGGCGTGTCACATCCCAAGAGTTGAAAAAGGCGTGTCACATCCCAAGAGTGCCTGAGATCATTTAGTTCTTTGCACGCAGATCCTCAAAGAGTATGACAACAGTAGATTTAGATCAATACATGAAAACATTAGATAAAGGAAACACATAAATGAACTAATAAATAGATAAATAAATGAACGAATGAACACATTGTAGACAAATAGATGAACAAGATAAGTGAATAAGAGAAACAAACCAACCAACCAACCAACCAACCAACCAACCAACCAAGCAACAAACAAACAAACAAACAAACAAACAAACAAACAAACAAACAAACAAACAAACAAACAAACAAACAAACAAACAGATAAACACACAGAGACACATGCGCACACACACACATGTATATATGCGCATACATAAATATCTACAAAGAGTATGCATACAAAAAAGATAGTCACGAAAGCTAGCGTCAGCTAGCTGAAGTCGCTCTTGCTTTGGCAAGTAATTGGCAGGGGCAGGACCTCGAAAAGTCACAAGTAATTAATAATTCAATTATTTGTAGCTCCCCCCCCTCGACTGGCTCAATTCCCCGAGGGTCGTTGCATGTTGCAGTTTTCTTCAACAAAAATGAATGCAGGCTTTCTGGTTGTTTGTTTTGTCAGTCAAGTCAGTTGCAATGCGGATCGCTTTCGTCACCTACCCCTGGCCTTGCCCGTTAAAGTATGCACGGTGGGTCCCAACAACTGCCGCAGTTAGGTCCCTGGCAGCTGGTGACGAGGTGCGACATGCAGTGGGTGACTACGTGACGTCACCGAAATGGATGTTTCAGAGGCATTGTTCGGCTCCAAAATGGATGCAAAAAAAGGGTTACTTCGCTTGTATTTCAGGGTGAACTTCGCCATTTGAAGCTGAAAAAAAAGAGGACCCCCTACGGGTGCATACTGGTGCAAGCTTTGGGCAATGCCTTCCCCAAGAATTCGGATTGCCCACCCCAGCCAGTGCTTCAAATCGCTGGGATTCTACGACAGGATGAGATCGGTCGCCCAACCTTGCTGAAGGCTCCGTTTGGGTAGCAGGAACCCAGCCTTGGATTCTGAAGCATGTCCCAAGCGAGTGGCTGGAGTGGCAATTGAGGCGACTTACGGCCACGCCCGGAGAGAGAGAGGTAATGGTGGTGGCGACTGTACCCTCAACATGCAAGTGTGTGTGAGAAATACATGCACTGCTGATGAAGCTGTTTACAACATCAAGCTCGGGCACCATTTGAATATGCGGCCAACGATCTTGACTATGCCATGCTGGTGTATTTGAATGTGTTTTGACCACAGGTTCTTATGTAGCTCAGACCTACCACAAAACATGACAGGGGTGTTGCATTTCTGCTATCTTGAGGAGACAGAGCTATCATTGCAACGCCAAGTGTGGCGTCCAACTAGGCTCTCCTTCCCACAGCGACCCGCAGCCCACAGCTTCTGAAACTTCCTCAGCTCAACCCTTCCAAACTTGCATGGGCTAGCCGTTCCACATGACTTGTGTAGCTCCCGTGTGATGGCTGCGTCAGTGGCAGTTGTCTCTGATGAAGAGCAGCCACATTTGGGGAAGTTCTTGCGAGCAGCAAGAGCTTTTGAACCGGGCGTTCCTCGGCCAGGATCATGGAATTTTTAGGTCATCTTAGGTCCGAAGTTTCGCATAGTTTCGAATACTTTCGCATTTTTGCAAGTTGAATTGCTTGTGGAATCTCTGGAGCTTGTGGGAGGAAAGGCGCATGTGGAAGGTCTCTGGTTTCCACCGCTTCCTTGTCCCCCTTTTATTTTCAACCACTTATCCTTGTCCCTTATCATATCGTATTCCATCATGTCCCTTAGCATCCTTAGCTTGATTCCCTTATCCCTTCTCCATATGCCGAACTGCCATGAACTCATCATGAACTCATCATGAACTCATCATGAACTCATCATGAACTCATCATGAAGTCCATGCCATCTTTCATCATCGAACTTCTTCCTTTGAGGATTTGCTTCTGCGTGAAGAGCCTTTGTTGCGACTACGGCGCTGGCAGCCAGATGCAGTGTCGAGTGCACCTCGTCTCCGAGAGGCGCTGGACAGTGATGGAACTTGGGGTCGACGTGGGGACAGGTCGTGGGGGTCCAGTGAATAAGGTGCTTAAGCCATGCTTTTACCCATGCTTTCCTACACGTTTATACATCGTTTATACACTTTTACCATCAAGTAATGGCTCTGTCTGACTTAGTATCATTAGATATCATTGATATATCATTAGTACTTGCTCTCACTAT
This sequence comes from Symbiodinium kawagutii, assembly GCA_009767595.1. Taxonomy (NCBI): domain Eukaryota; class Dinophyceae; order Suessiales; family Symbiodiniaceae; genus Symbiodinium; species Symbiodinium kawagutii. The sequence goes on from VSDK01016090.1 coordinate 52,985, forward strand.
TGCCACATTTTTCTCCACACCACCACAGCACAAGGGGTGCAGCTTGACAGGCGCAGCTCTTTGTCCCTGAGGGCCCTAGTGCCGCCGTGACGCGCCTGCGACGAGCGACTGCCAGGGAGGCGACAGTTCGGGGTAGCCAAAGGCGGCTGGTCGAACACGTGATGTCGGACAAGGCTTCAGATCACTGACATTTGGAAAAGTCGTGCTGAGAGGCTGATCCTGAGACCTCCCTTTTTGTTCGGAGTGTGGTGCATTTCAACTCCTTTGGAGCAGGGCCTTCTGGCCAGGAGCAGGTGCAACGACCAAACTTCCAAGTTTCGGACGCGTTTTCACTAACACGTTGTGCTGCTGTGTGTCAGAAAGTCAGAAAGGAGTAAGGGAGAGTAAGTACTGTAGTTGAGTCTGTAGTTTGTGTGTGTGTTTTTTGGCTTCGAATGTAGCGTAATTGTGTAGTTCTGCAGGTGGTTTTCCCAACTCTGGCGAGAGCAAACCATTCATGTTCGCCAAATTGCCACTTGGATGTCTTGGTTCACTCCAAAAACCTAGAAACCACCACCATTTGCCGAGGCATGGTTGATGGCGATGCTGGTACATTGCGAGCAGTGCGGCCAATTCGGATCGGTGAGGCCACATGTTGAGATTTGGAAGTGGTGACCCTCAGAAATCCAGATCAGTGAGAGGGAGACATTTCGAGTGCCAGGAAGTCACTGTGTCCTACTTGGACGATGCCGGGCTACTGATGGACATCGCCTCCCGGCAGAAGGAGCACCGATGCCATGGATGCCATGGATGCCATCGATGCGAGTCATGCAGGAGCTCCAGGAGCGCTACGAGTTCAGGTGGTGACGAGTTGTGGTGGGCTGCCACGAGTTCAGCATGGGAGGTAAGCAGGTCATGGCAAGCATCTAATTGATTCAAATTGATTCTAGTAACTCTTGTGTGAAATGGTGCTAAACATGCATAGCACTAGGCAAAGCTAGTGACCACGCATGGGATTTCCAACCCCTTCCAGCAGCAGAAGTGCCAACAGTCAGGTGCGCATCACATGCATTCGCATGACTCACCAGGATGTCGTGTGCTGTGCGCCCGTGGGTGCTGACACTTTGCAGGTGCCAATGCCAGCGTTGCACTTCAGTGGATGACACTCGCCGATTCAGCTGCTCTTGTGGAGGCCAAGCGATGCGTTCTGTGATGATTAGGTCCCAAATCGAGGGCAGTCATTGTCTGCCACAGCGCCACTGGACCGGTCGCGTCTCCGCTGTCTTTCGTGCAAGGAGACAGTGGAGGCACCCGAGTTGCTTGAGGCAGAAGAGCTTCTCGGATAGCAACGGTGGATCGCAGAATGATAGCGTGCTACAGGAAGGGAGGTCACATGAGAGGTCCCTTCAGTTTGGTGCTTCTTGGTGCTTCTTGGTGCTTCCTTCTCCGGGATTCCCATGAGGAAAGCAGCAAAGTCCCTGCAAGCTGCGCGGTCGGGTGATTTGGAAGAGGAGGACGAAGGTCACGAGCTGATGAAATGCCATCGGCCTCTAGGATGAACTAAGGATATCTAAGGATCTTTTCTGTTTGTGAAGCACTACTTTAAGTTTTGAAGAAAGGTGTCACCTCTTATGACTCGCCATCGGTTCCTCATGTTTTTTCTACTGACATGGCCTTTCTTGCCTAAGCTGTTGGATACGTTGATCCTCAACTACCATGCAACTAGTGACATCGAACTTTGAGGTTTACCTCAAAGCATCCACATCACCAGCTGACCTTCGCGTTGGCAAATGAATTTGCATTTCCTGACCCCGAGGCAAGTCCGGCGGTTTCCTTGTTGAAACGAGTGTAGGGAGAACGGAGGTTAGAGTCGTTTCATCCCTTTTTGGCTGACTGCCCCAGATTGGAAAGGCCTCTCATCAAACTGTCCTGAAAATCTTGGACTTGGTGCTGCATATGCCCTGTCAGCTTCTGGGCAGCAAATGCCGCCGTCAGATGTTGGATCTTTTCTCATCTTTTTTCAACTAATCGCTTCCTACATCTTCCTAACCGTGAGTTTTGAAGGGTGAAAGGTGAAGCTGAGTCAAGCTGCCAAGTGATTCTCTTGGATTCCAAAGCTCGAGGCTTTCCATTGAGACAGGCCGTGAGCTCGCGCGACGCTTGAGAAGCAGCGGGAAGGAGAAGTTGGCCTGGGAGGTGTTGTTGCAGGCGTGGGCGATCAAACCAGGCTTCCGCAGAGGGAGTCTTGTGAAAGATTGTGCTAGCAGGGCTGGGATTTTGTGTAGACAATGCAACGTTCAGGCGGCTGCAGTGACTATGCTTCTTGACGGTATCTTGTCAAATTTCGGCATGGTGTGGCATCACTTTTTGTTAGCAGTGTGACCGTGCAATCCCGTGAGTTGCTGAAGGCAGGAGCAGCGTCGATGAGGTGGATATCGCAGCACCGGAGTGGAACTTTCTGAGCATGGCACTATCACTGGAGTTGGCTAATGCAAATCCCTGTGACAGGTGCTGGCAGATTGGGGAGAAACAAAACCACGGCCTGCAGAGACCTCAAATCTGAAGCAGTTTGATATCTTTGCAAACTTTTGCGATAAACATTGTGAAGCATTGTGTCTGTTAGGTCTGCGATTTGCTTCAAGCAACATGCCGGACATGCCGTCATGACATGCACAAACTCAAACCTGAAGTCGTCAGTGGCAGAGTCTCTGGTCGCACCTTTGGATTCAAGCTGGCGGGCTTGATGCCCTGGCCCTTGGTCGGGGGCTTGGGAGATGTGTCGAGGCATATTTTTCGCAGGATCCCAGTGGTATTCCATGGTATCCTAAGGTGTCCCATTGTGATCTGCTGTGATTTGTGCATGTTTTTTGTTCATTGTTTCAATGTTGGTTCCCTAGGGCCCTTGGGTTCCACCATGTTCCACCTTCCCATTGCCTCAGAGGCCTTTGGATGGCGGGGCTCTCCGCCCGCGACTACGGTGGAGGACTATCCACAGCAGGCAGGTCATGGAGACAATTTTGCCAAGGCAATGCTAGGGCAATGCTAGGGCAAGACGAAACGAAGTCGACAAACTGCCCTGATTTGCAAGGATTCAAAAGAGTAGCTTGTACCGAAAATGGCAGAGGATTGGCCCTTTTCTCGTTTGCAGGCTGGGAGAAGCGTGCAACCCAGGATGTGTCCTTGACGACCGACGATGGCTTTGATGAGGACTTAGGGTTCCAAATTTCAGGGCAAGCACTGCCATGTCATCAAGAAATGGCAAGGCAATGAAAGGCACGTGTATCTAATGTTGTCAGGTGCATGACCTCGGAAGCCTGAGCTTCAAATCTAGCACAATCAACTACAGAAGGGAAAAAAGATGTCGAAAAACAGCACGTAACGAGGAAGATCTGAACCATTAGCCAAACCCTACCAAGTGTGGAGACGGCAAAAACGCGAGAACAAAGACAACAAGTCATCTAAAAAGCAAATCCAGGAAAAAAGATGATAGAGAGCCAAAGCAAAAAGTGAAGAAACCCAAGACAACCACAAGCATGAATCCCTCCATTCGATTTGAATAATTAGCTTGGTTCATGGAATTTTCCCACCCTTCCCCTTCTAGTCCAGCATTTCTTAAAGTCTGTTATTTGTGTTTTCCTCATTCATATGTTTTTACTTTTGCTGTAGCTTCTTTTCACCTTGCGGATTTTGCATCATTTTTTGGCAAGTTCAGCTCGGCTTTTTCCATTGACTGTTCTTTCGGTTTCAGCCAGATTTTCTGTATTCAGATTCTTGTTATGTGTCGAGCGGCAGTGGCCTAAGGCTGTCGGACTCACAAGGCCCATTTCCTCCTCCTTTGACATGTTGTAATGCCGACGGTGAAGAGATGTTGCGCTCATGGTGAGGAAGTGGCCCAAGCCGCTGGTATCACGGACGAGGACGGATTCAATCCATGATGCTATCGCATGCCAAGGGGTAGACGAATCTCAAGACATTCTGGCCCTAACCTACCAGTTAACAGACTGGGTCAACCACTTTGAGTGAAGTTTCAGCGGAGAATCCTTTGAATTGGGCAGCTTGGCAGCAGCTTGGCAGCAGCGTGGCAGCAGCGTGGCAGGATCCAAACAAAGAGTTCCTGGATCAACGTGCCAAGGCCTGGAGACCTGGAGTCCCATGGCTCCCCGTGGTCCAACTCAGAATTCGAACGCTGCAGCACCTGAGGCAGGCCGAGCCAAGGCCAAAGAGTTGGCTGAATTCGCGAAGCTGCAGGAAAGCCAAAAGAAAGGAGAAGCCAATAAAGCACCTGAGCTGCACTTTGGACATCTTTGGACTCCTGAACTAACATTAGATTAGATAGCTTCCAAGGGCTGAGAGAGGAGTTTTTCTCTGAAGACTTCTCCGTATCTTCGCGGATGTCGGTGGGGACTACATGTTGTGCTTTCCACTTGAGAGTTTAGGAACAAGTGGAGGCTTTTTTTCTTTAGTGCACCGTAGTGCACCTTGTTGGCAAACACAATGGACAATTAATGGACAATGGAGACTCCGTGGTCAGAGCCCTCGACAGTAGGATGACAATAGCAGCTTTGTATTCCTTTTCCGACTCCAGGGTGGGTTGGCATCGCTAGTAGCAGAACGTGCTTCAGCCAAAAACACGAAACGAGCTCCTAGACTGCAAGCAGATGGGCATCCGTGGGCTGCTCCTCATGTGCCGTGCCAATTCCAGTGTTCCAAGATGTGGGCAGTTGCCATTTGAGTTGTCTCAAGGAGCTCCCAAGTTTCCTGAAGGTGGGTGGACACTTGGATCACTTTGGATCACTTAGCTTGGAAAACTTTGATGATGGCATTGATTGTGGAGCTTCAAGGCTTTCAGGAGGAGATCATGGGAGGAGGTTGTGAGGGAACTGTTCCAAGCTTTTGCACGAGCATCCAAGGAGCGAAGGCCCAAACGAGACTTGACCGCATTGGCTTTACTGATTTCATGGTGGTTCACGAGATTTTTGACCTCCCTGCTTCCCTCCTTGTCATGATTGGCAGATTCTGGAAGTAACCATTTTGAGGCCGTGTTTGTTTGCAATATATAACAGAGAGAAAGAGAGATATAAAATATATAAATACATGGATATATAGATATACAAATAGATATAAGCTATACATGTGAAGGATTGAAGGTGCCTATTTTGAAAGGACAGAGGAGTTCTCAGCAGCATCAGCACGTTATCACAAGGCCTGAGCCGGAGGCCAAACGCGCAAAGCCGGAGGAGAAAGCTGCACAGGAGGAGCGCTGGTAGTCTCCATGCACCTTTGAAGTTTGGGGAAGCAGGCTGCTGATGCATAGTCATAGTATTGTGATAATAATTCCCATGTTTTTCAGTTTCCCATACTGGTGATCGCTGGCGAGCCCGATTGATGACAGCAATGTGCCTTGAAAGTCCTGGAAATGTGGAGGGAGAGGGGGAGAAAAAAAGAGAGAATGAGAGAAAGAAAATCAACACAACAGTACATAATTGGCACGGAGCATCAATGCCCCGAAAGTTTCCTTGATAAGCCAGTGATTAGGGGCTACCCCTTTTTTCAGGAAACAACATGAAACAAGCATAAGGTGCGCTATTCAGTTTTTTTTCATTCTAGATCTCTCAAAAATCGCTGAGAACACTTTTTCCCGAGAGCGTCTGCGAAGGGTTCTTCGTAAAAAATCAGCTGTATATCAACATCTGTACATCATCACATCAGCATCATCAACATCTGTACATCATCACATAAGCATCATCAACATCCGCAGATCTAGATCTTCACAACCTCACATCTGCAGATCTAGATCTTCACACCCTCACATCTGCAGATCTAGATCTTCGCACCCTCACATCTGCAGATCTAGATCTTCACACCCTCACATCTGCAGATCTAGATCTTCACA
>VSDK01016090.1:59086-84852 GCA_009767595.1 Symbiodinium kawagutii
AAAACTGCGGTAAAATTGCGATTTTGACTTGTCCGCGTTGACCGTTTGGCGTTTTGTGGACATTGAACGTCAAAAACTGAGGTAAATTTGCGATTTGGAAGCGTCGCGCGGCGTCGTTTGTGAACCGTTTCGCATTTTCTCGACATTGAACGTCTCAAGTTTCGACATGGAACGTCAAAAACTGAGGAAAAATTGCGATTTTGAAATTTATGTCGTGACCGTTTCGCGTTTTCTCGACATTGAACGTCAAAAACTGAGGTAAAATTGCAATTTTGAGTTGTCCCGGGTGACCGTTTCGCGTTTTCTCGACATTGAACGTCAAAGACTGAGGTTAAATTGCGATTTTGAATTCTCAGTCGTGACCGTTTCGCGTTTTCTCGACATCGAACGTCGAAAACTGATGTAAAATTGCGATTTTGAACCTTGTTTCGGCACCGCGCACGTTTTGCTGTGGTACGTTTTGATTTGGTACGCTTTGCTGTGGTACGTTTGGTCTTGGTACGTTTTGTCTTGGTACGTTTTGCTGTGGTACGTTTTGATTTGGTACGTTTTGATTTGGTACGTGTTGCTGTGGTACGTTAGGTTGTGGTACGGTTTGCTGTGGTACGTTTGGATTTGGTGCGTTTTGCTGTCTGGTACGTTTTGCTGCGGTACGTTTTGATATGGTACGTTTTGCTGTGGTACGTTTTGATTTGGTACGTTTTGCGGTGTGGTACATTTTGTCTTGGTACGTTTTGCTGCGGTACGTTTTGCTTTGGTACGTTTTGATTTGGTACGTTTTGCGGTGTGGTACATTTTGTCTTGGTACGTTTTGCTGCGGTACGTTTTGCTTTGGTACGTTTTGATTTGGTACGTTTTGCGGTGTGGTACATTTTGTCTTGGTACGTTTTGCTGCGGTACGTTTTGATATGGTACGTTTTGCTGTGGTACGTTTGGTCTTGGTGCGTTTTGTCTTGGTACGTTTTGCTCTGGTACGTTTTGCTGTCTGGTACGTTTTGACTTGGTACGTTTTGCTGTGGTACGTTTGGTCTTGGTACGTTTTGTCTTGGTACGTTTTGCTCTGGTACGTTTTGCGCTGGTACGTTTTGATTCGGTACGTTATGCGGTGCGGTACGTTTTGTCTTGGTACGTTTTGCTGTGGTACGTTTTGCTGTGGTACGTTTTGCTGTGGTACGTTTTGCTGTGGTACGTTTTGCTGTGGTACGTTTTGCTCTGGTACGTTTTGCGCTGGTACGTTTTGATTCGGTACGTTATGCGGTGCGGTACGTTTTGTCTTGGTACGTTTTGCTGTGTTTACGTTTTGATTTGGGACGTTGTGCTGTGGTAGGTTTGGCCTTGGTACGTTTTGTCTTGGTACGTTTTGCTGTCTGAGTCTTGGTACGTTTTGCGCTGGTACGTTTTGCGCTGGTACATTTTGGTTTGGTACGTTTCGATTTGGTACGTTTTGCGGTGTGGTAGGTTTTGTCTTAGTACGTGTTGCTGTGGTACGTTTTGATTTGGGACGTTTTGCTGCGGTACGTTTGGTCTTGGTACGTTTTGTCTTGGTACGTTTTGCGCTGGTACGTTTTGCGCTGGTGGGTTAAGTTGTGGTACTTTTCAATCTCTGGTAGGTTTTGCTGTGGTAGGTTTTTATTTGGTACGTTTTGCTATGGTGCGTTTGGTCTTGGCACGTTTTGTCTTGATACGTTTTGCTGTCTGGTGCGTTTTGCTGTGGTACGTTTTGCTCTGGTGCGTTTTGCGCTGGTACGTTTTGATGTGGCGCGCTTTGTCTTGGACCTTAGGTTGTGGTGCGTTTTGCTCTGGTACGTTTTGCTGTCTGGTACGTTTTGACTTGGTACGTTTTGCTGTGGTACGTTTGGTCTTGGTACGTTTTGTCTTGGTAGGTTTTGCTCTGGTACTTTTTGCGCTGGTACGTTAAGTTGTGGTGCGTTTTGCGCCGGTACGCTTCATCATCGCAACCTTCCCATCATTTTCTCCTACTTCATTATCATCACCATCATCTTCACCATCATTTTCGCTGCATCTGTAAATCGATCCGTTATTATTTTTGCTTCGTATACTTGAGGCTGCTATAACATCGCTTTTTTCGCTCTCGGGCCAACCGTCGTCTAGTTATTTTTTCTGCTCGCGGGAAATCGGATCTCGGAACTCAGGAGTCCAAGCCCGAAGCAGAATCTGGAGGCATTGGAGGCGCGTCATATGCATTAGAATAAAGTGCAGTTACACGAATTAATCTAATCAAGGTAATTCAGTTGCAATTCACATCCCCTCAATCTGAGGGTCTTGGACTGATGGCCCTGGAGAGAGAGAGAGAGAGAATTCATTTGCAATGGCGTCGCTACAAGTCTTGTGGGAGGGCGCAGTCAAACAATTAAGTTCAGATATATGATATATAGTGTATCACTATGAATGAAGCGTAGTGGTAATTGAATCAAAATATTATCATTGTAATATCATTTAGAGTGTTTTATTTAGAAAACAGTTTTCCCAAGGTCCCGCATTTCACTTCGCTCTCAAGGCCTTGGTGGCTACGATTCTGACTCTGACGAGTGAAAGGCTCTCGCCTTGTGCGGAGCTCCGGTGAAAGGCCGGCAGCGTTAACGAACCGCGACGTCGCGCAACGAAAATGACCCGCTTGGGATACGCATGGCCGCATGGTGATGCCTTGGTGATGCCTTGGTGATGCCTGAAGTTGCCAGGTGCCTGCGATGCCAAGTTGTCCTGCGCTTTCCGAGGCTTTCTCAGCGACTCAAGTGGCGCCTGCAAAGACCGGGGACATGGAGTCCTTGGTCTCTGGGGAGGACAGGCGGTGTGAGGTTCTTTGGTCCGTGGCTGAAGGCATCAGCCAAAGAATGTCAAGCTTGACAATGAATGAGATTGGATCCAAACACTCCCCCCCTGGTCAATGCCCCGAAAGAGATGTGTCATCCCGTGTCCAGGAGACCACTTGGCTTCAGAGGCAGAGTGACTTGGCCGGAGCAGGTGGCAGCATTGTGAAGAGCCCGTTTGACATGGTGAAAGTATGTGAAAGAACCAAGGCCTTCCAGGAATTTGCACGGATTTGGAGGTTTCTCAAAGTAGGGGTGCCCCTAATTACATCCAATATGAGTCATGTATAAAGTAGTAAACCAGCCATTTTGGGGTTCCCTATTTTGAGAAGCCATCATTTTGAAAGGGTCTTCCATGACATCTCCAGGAAAAGCAGCTGGAAACGCAGCTTCCACGGGGAAAGGGAAAAAAGTGGCCACCTCCTTGCCACAGGTGGGGTGTGCTTTGTTTGGAGCTGTGGGTGCTCAAGCATTTTGTGATGATACGGCTGAATGATCCTGAATGATGCTGAATGTACTTTATGAGTGACTGTTGTCCTTATGCAATTTTTGCGTTTGTATACTTTTTTTTAAATTCTTGTCCTTGCACGCATCGTTGATTTTGTCTGGTTGTTGCCATCATTATTAGTTAGTACAAGCTAATAGTTATTCCTTCCAACGCATGTGTGAATACGCAAAGGCATACATACATGACATACAATGCATACATTGCATATCCACGTGCATTCATAAGGGCATGGATGCACACATGCGCAGACAGACACTTACAGGCGCATATCCATGTTTTTTGCCTGCTTCCATCCATCTATCCATTTATCCATCCATGTATTCACATATACAGACACGAGGGCGCACAAAACATCAGAATTCACTATAAAACAACATATCTCCATGTGTCACCTGAATCAGGAAACAGAGAAATGAATGCGGTCATGATGTATGTGCGTGCTTATTTGTGTGACTGGCATATTCAGAAAAAAACACGCACGCGCAGTACTTGTTTAAAAACCTCAAGGACATAAAGTCCTGATGGAATGCATGGCTATTTTGTGCGATGCGCTTTCCATACTGTTCCTGGTGCATGGGTGAGGTGCCTCAGCCTCCACGTGTTCAAATCAAGGAGGAAGATCAGGAAGAGCAACCGCAACTGACTGGTCCAAGCCTCAAACTGCCCGAGAGTAGGAGTACATATGCCAGCGAATTCTTGAGGTCTATCCACATGTGCCTTGCTGCTGGCGCCGGCAGCGCTGCTCTTTTTGGGAGTGCTGATGCGCCGGCAGTGGGCGAAGACATGAGGAAAAGCACACATGCGCAACCAGACGCAGTGAAGCGCGTAGTTGCAGTGTTCCTGTCCAAGCTTCGTACATCTTGAACCTGTGTTTTATTTTGCGCCAGGGACGTGAGTTTATGCAGAACATGTTCTCCCTCCACATGTCACGGTCCTTTTTCTCTCATTTGCCCATTCGTGGTCCCTCCTCTCGCAGCTTTTCCGAGGCCGTATCTTGCCCTCATAAGTTTGGGCCTAGAGGATCAAGTTCAATGTTCACCCATGCAAAAAATGTGCGACAAAAACGATCCATTCAATCAATCACCTGAAAGTACGAATATAGCTGAGCAATGAACCAGGCCCACAGCAAACCTAGATGCCAAATTCAGCCATATGTGGGACACAGAAGCTGCCAGCAGGTTGTGTACTGCCATTGTGGCCGTCGCCATGCCGCCCGCGTATGCGCCGGCTCGCGGCAGTCATGAGTTCATCAGGCGACCACCTTTTGGGGGGCAGTGTAGCGTGAGGTGATCGTGTCGGGAACGACAGGAAGGTTCAGGCGCATCCGATTTAGTATTGGATGATTGGATGATTGAAATACTTTGCATCCAGTGTAAGCTTCCAGAAAGTCTTGAGAGTGTGGTTGGATCGGCATCCCCGCTGTCTCAGTGAATTGTTTACGCACAAGCAGCCCAAGTATTTGAGACCTTGCAGCCCCAATTCTCAATTCTGGTTTGGGCCATGCAAAATTTTTGCTGTTTGATCTGAAGCCGCGACCATAGTCTCAGCAGGTTGGTCGAGCGCACTACCAATGCATTGGTGACAAAAGACGATGGAGAACTGGAGGAGGTCAAAAAGGCTTTGATCCAGGCGGCTGGACCAACCCACACAACAAAGTTGAATGGCAAAAGGGTGGCATGAACTGTCATGAACTGACGAATGTATGACAAATGGCATGCTTGAAGCGTGGGACAAACGTCAGTCCTTTCCATCGACTACCGAGGTGCACCAGCAGTTTGACCAAGTCCATGAGGAATCGGAAGCCAAACAGGCTCGCCTGAATCGCCTACGGGAAGAGATCCGAACAGCGGACCAGCAACATGTGAACAAAGGCGGGGCCGACAGCATGCCACAGCATGCGACTGCACACTGCACCATGTCACGACGACTCAAACAAGGCAAGAGTTTCAGGAAGGCAACTGCTGTGTGCTTTGCTTAGTGACATGTGGATGGTACAATCTTAGCCTTGAGTGCCATTGAACAAGGCGATTGGAGCAAGAAGATGGACGAGACTTGGAAGGTCTTGTCTGCACAGTACAAGGAAGTCGGCAAGCGCAACCAGGAGACTCACTTTCTGGCTTTCAATTTTCCAGATTCTTGAGGCAAAATAAGCAGTGCATAGCACAGCATGGCACTGCTCAAATCTGAAGTTTGGGCGCTGCTTGCATTTCTTCATATTTCTTCCTGCGAAGAATTTCCCAATTGTCACGAAAGCAGCTGCTCTGCAGCTTGAGTGCGGGTAGCTTTGGCATGGCCATTGGGGAGCGTAGATGCCACCCGAAGACTGGAAAGCGACCCTGTATGACTCGTATGACACTGTATGACTCCTTTCGCTAGAGCGATTTCTTGCACCGGTGCTAGCTTTCATTCACCACCCCGGCCTCAAGTCAAGATCTTGCGATTGTCCAGGAGTCCCTGCTGAGCAAGAAGGTCTACCAACACATGCTGAAGCGAACGCAGAGGGAGCAGGCCATCCTAAAGCAGAAACTGTTCCAAATGGAGGACCTTCACATGGATGTTGAAGCTATTTTGGATGATTTGGGGCCCAGGGCCTCCGCAAGGGATTGATTTCTGGGGGGGAGGAGCACTTGGACCGAAAGAAGCGGGAGCTGCATCAGAAGCGCACGGAGAGTGAGCAAGCCAGGCCTGAGAGCCCCACAAGTAGCAGCAGTGCTATGCCTTGCCATGCCTTGCAGGTGTGCGAGGGTCCAGATCCACCAGACGCTGGAGAATTACAGCGAGGAGGTGTGGTAAAAGAACTCAGGCCATGACTTTGCCGACCCTGCCCACGCCGTTCCGTGCAGGCAACGCATGAGCGCTCTGTCTGGAAATCAGCTTTGTTGGCCATAAACGGTTGCTTGGCCCTGTCACCGGCATCAGTATTGCTGTGAATTCTCAGGTGCAGGCAGGTTGTTGGAATGCATGTTGTATCATGTTGTCATTTCTTTATTTCCAGTCTGAAGAGTCCAAAGCACAGCTGGCTGAGCAGTGTCCAAGGTGAGTTTGAGAAGCGCAAGGAAGCTAATGGAAGGCGCCATTCTTTTAGAGTTGAAGTGCTACCCTGTTAATCTTGAGCCCAGAAGCCCAGAACCAGCTAGAAAAGCGATGGAAAGTAGATATTTTCCAATGTAGGAACTTGGTTCCAGCCATCTCGGGCACGACACGGGCATTGGGTTGAAAGGGATCCATGAGGGTGGTTGTCCTGGTTCTTTTTATTGTTTTGTTTGTCCTTTTATTGTCTTGAGCATTGCCTGTCCAATCGGTCATCGATTCTGATCTTCCTCTTCATTCCACTCATTCACCAGGCTCTTGGCTACCCTGTCTCCATGAATCAAAGCCGCACCATTTTTTCCATTTCATACTGTCAAGTCAAGGGTCTCAGGGAACGGCTCTTGGCCGAGCTCTGTAGTGGTTAGGATGCAGGCATTTTTCATACCCCACCAGTGCACATGCCACCGCAGGCGAGCGGATTTCGAGAGCTGGCGACACGACGTTCCATGGCCAAGTTCTGGTTGCCACCATTCTTTTGTGCTGGTTTTTGCACCGTGCCAAACAAGCCGAGTCATTATACAAAAAAAATCATGTGACTGGTTTTTTAAGCTACATTTATCATGCCTAACGGTTAGTTATGACAACTACAACAGACCATTTCTTTCATACCCGGCATCCCAAGCACACTCTGCCCAGGTTGCGTTGAGCGCAGCCAATGACGCCTTCGAAACTTGCGCCGGCCGCCTCAGAAAGCTCTATGCCATTGAGAAACTCTCAGGGCGACTTGGCTATGACTTGGCTGTGTTGATTGGAGCCTGGAGATTTGACAGAAGAAAAGGCACATGGCACAAGTGCCTTCAAGACTCATGGAATCCGTACTGAAGGGCCAGCAACGTGGCCTCAAGTTTCAGGCTGAAAAAGCATGTCACGGCCATCTGTTTCGATCTCTTTCGATCCCATTTGATTTGGTTGACCCACTGGCGCTCTGCTTCGATCGATTTGCCCAGGAACTTCCTACAGAAAACCACCTTTGAGCAAGTGGAGCGTTCGCAAAGCACGGAAGACAACTTCCAAAAGATCCGAGACGTCACCGGCCTGGCAGATGTGCCTTGGACCAAGTTTCAGTGCCTTCGTTTCAGGTGGGGTAGGGTGGAGGATGTTACACAGGGCCGCAATGTCGCCATGTGTGCTTCCTCTAATGCTTGCTTTCACCCAAGCAGGATCATCTTCAGGCAGACGTCCCCTCAGCAAACCAAGCAGTTCAGGTAATGGATATTGTGCACAAGTTCCTGAATCGAGATGTTGAACAGGACACTCGGACTGCAGCCATAGCTGCCCTGGCCCAAGTGTGGCCTATATCAGTTCCACTGGTCACATCACAATAGGTTTGACAGGTCCATAAGTATACATAGGTTTTGCTGGTACAACTTGTCAGTCCTGTGTGGTTGTCTCGTGCGCACTTGAATTGTGTAGCATGAAGCTGAGCGGAGCTGATAGACTTGGTGGCTCTAAGTGTTGTGCTGTGTGAGGAGCAGCTGAAGAAATCAGTGAAAGAAGCAGAACTGAAACTGGAGGCGTGATGCCCCCGACCTGATCACAACTTGCCATGTTTCCCAAGGCATCCTGTAGACATTTGCCTAAAGATATCCGAATTCGACTCTGGCTCTGGGCTGTCCATGCCAGCCATGTCACCTAACCTGTGCCTCGATTTGGGGAAGCACCTGTCCTGCTGCATTTATGCAAGCTCCGGGGTCCTGCCAGTCCTTGCTGCACAAGAATGAGAAGCTGAAAAAGGAGATGGAAGGTGCAGTCCTGCGTCAATTCTAGCACGGCTTCACGCATTTGGGTGATTTTGGATGAAGAGTCTAGTCCTTTGTGAAGACGGCACGGTACCAAAGAAGGTGTGGACACAGAAGCTTCAGCGTTACTGACTTCAACAGGCAGAGGGCAAACCTCTGCAAAAAACGTGCGTCACACTCACCCACACTCTAGCAGCTCTAGCACTCTAGATCCTCAGTGCAGTTCCCCACTGATTTGTTTTCGATATTTTGGCCGAGAAAGCGAGTTGTTCCCTGGTTGTTTCAAAACCACTCTTTGTAAGATATGGGACGCCAGCATGTTCAGATGCTTGCGGCGTTTGGACACATCCCACGCACACAGCCAGACACGTGCATGTGCGCATCGCAAAAATCTGTTCCAGTTTCGTTACCTTGTTTCTGGCTTTGATGCTTTGATGACTAGTTTTCATTTGCGTTGGAAGTGCTGCCAGCGTCTGCCCGCCTCTTGAAAACAAATCAGAGTTTTGAGGCCAAAACCCATGGAACTGGCTTATAATCACAGAGTGATTTTGCCAGCTTTTCTAACATTTTTTTTGGTGTTCTTTGGCTTTCCCGGACGCCATTGGGCTTGCTGTTATGTTTGAGGAAGGCCGGCCGAAGAGCATAGCAACGGGATTGTATGATGAGAGGAAGTTCTGTCAGTCCTTAAAAAAAGAGCATTGGAATTACCACATACTTCGTGTCGTTTTCAGGTCCCCCTGCAAGAGTAGAAGGGGACCGTGAGAGAAAGATCTCTTGTTTTCCGTGGACGGCAGAAATTTCGACAGAGCCCGTGCCTCTTGGGGGTTGTGGCACTTGACCTCTTGACCTTTCACCGAGCTCTTGATGCACTGAACTCACAGCCTGATGCATTGATTTCTCGATACACTGAGCTCATTTTACACTCAGCTCTTGTTCTGAACTCTTGGCATATTGCACACCATTGAACTATACTTAAAGATTTTAGAATGTCAATGTAGTTTACTGCTTTCTTGACTTACCGTTTAGAAACTGTCCACCCTACGCCTTGCAGAAGTCGTAGAGATGCTGGTAGTTCAGCCCTTTGGCCAGGCCTTCCAGTGAACAGCGCGGATGACCCCATGGCTTTGCATAAGGCAAGCTGTGAAAGCTAGAGGTTTGTGTCCCTTCGCGATGTTGGATCCAGGAGTTGGAGCAGGCCGAGCACAACATCAATGAAGCCATGGAAGAGCAAGAGGCATCGACAAATTTTGTCACGACACGTTCTGTCACGACGTTTTTTCCCCAGCCCTGCCAGTGAGTGACTTTCCCAACATCTCGGACTTCACTGGGATAAATACCATTCTTCATAATAAGATACTCTATTATGGCATTATGAATGATATACCCAAGCCGCCTGACGGCAGCCGTGTTCTTTGTTTGGGGGCAGGCATGCCGAGTCCGCCTGCAAAAGACTACCATCCAGTCAGAACATATGAAACGCTGGGCTGTTCCTTGGAGAATGTTCAGGGAAAGGCGTGCACTTGTCAAAGCAGCGGCTGGTTAAATCTTGTCAATACGATCGCGTCTAGATTCTAGATGATTCTAGCCTAGGAGCAGCTCACCATGTTTGATAATTTCCTGCACATTCTGGCAGTGCCTCCAATGTTGCAAATGTGGACCAGACTCAATTGGAACTTGAAGTGTCTGAGTAGTCCACTTAACTAGAACTCAGTCGTCAATTGATGTCAATTGCACTTAACCAGTAGTCAATTGTACAGTACTTCTTTATTAAATCACTGAGTGGTGCGATGTCGAGTCTTCCACTGCCGCTTCCCAAGGCACGGATGGGCCAGGTCTTGGTGAAGTACGAGGAGCCTGCAAAGGCGAGGGCGGCGAGGGGGGAAGGCTGACATGTTGGTCCTATGCCGCTGGAACTGATCTCAGCATCATATCCGGCATATGTCTTTACACAGTTACCAGATAGCATCAGATAGCAAAGATGATCTTACCAACAATGACATTGATGGTGATGGTCATGGTGATGGTGTTGGGGGGTCGCTGCCTTTGGGGATGACAATCGGAAGCAAGGTGGATAAACCGGAAGACCTACCAGCCTTCTTCAAGAAGCTCGAGAGCGCCGTGCGGAAGTTTATCAAAAAGGTCTCTGATCAGCGCCTCGGAGCAACATGTGCAGCTTGAGTTGGTTCGATCTCCCATGATCTCTCAAGGATCAAAGCTGGAAAAATAAATCGGAAGACTTTCAGAGACTTTGAGAAGGTTGAGAATGAGGTGCTGGGCTTGGCATAAATCGACGAATATGTGTAGAATTCGTCAAATGTCCAAAGAAACACATGGTGTCAACTAGGGGTTGGAGGAGTGGCGCCGCATAGGAGCAGAAGAACTTGATCAACAACCCCGGCTTCTTGAAAGACAACTGCCGAGTGCAAATCAGAGATGATGAAAATGTTGGCATCTTGGTAAGAACTAAAACAGACCAGTGGCTGCCGCACACACACCATTCTCTCTGGCACCATCCTTGGCGGTCTGGTGAGTGCAATCGACACCTTGCGGCTGAAACGGCATGAGAGTTCATGAGCCCGAGCGCAGCTTGTGAAGCCAGCAGGAGCCGCTTCTTAATCCCTCCCTGACCTTACGGACCTGTCATGTGCTGAGGAAACAACCGACCAACCTCGCGACAGGGCGATGGCAATGAGGATGATCCAGCAAGCGTCTTCCAGGAAGATAGATCGAGGTGCAAGAAGGAGGCGGAGGCCTGCAGGGCACTGCAGGGGCTGGACGGCCACTGTCGCTGACATTCCCAAAGTTGCTGTGACCATCAATTGTTGTTCTGCAAAGGATGCAAAGGTAGAAGACAGCAATCGGATGCTCAAAGCCCACAGACTCACTTTCGCTCATCGATGTTTCTAAGCTGATTATGGTCCCATTTCTGATCATTTCTCTAATTCTCTCGAGCTTTTGCCATGTTCTGCCTTCGGCCAGGAGCGGGCGAGAGCAGTGGAAGACAAGAAACAAAAGCGCCCGGGCAACTGATCCGGGTCGCTTGACAGAGGTTGAGCTTTCGTTGCTAGGCTTCTTCAATGAAGGATGGAGTCAAAGCACAGCTGCTTGGAGCTTCATAGTGGGGTCTTATCATCATTATTGCTCAGGTTATCATAACTGGTAGAAGTGGTCATTGTACATTATTCATGAGTAATGAACTGATAAGTGAATTCATTAGTCAATTAGGCAAGTGTCTTCATGACCTGTGTTTCAGCTGGGCTTTTGCTCGAAGCCACTGCTTGAAATGACCAGAGGCGGATGCAACATGCACGCCTCGTTTCACCTGTGCCATTTGCGTTCACGCGGAGCGCAAAAAGATCAAAGCTGCAGCAGTTTTCCATCGCAGTGGTTTTGCCTCTGTGCTTGTACCAAACCTCAGTGGCTCATGTGCAGAACTCAAGAACCTTAGAATCCAAAGAAGCCCAACGTTGGAGGATGCAGAGATAGCTGTGCCATTCCAATCTGCTGTGATAGGCCAAGCGAGCCTTTGAGCACGTCGAATTCACGGATCTCACCAGAGAGAGTTCTTTCAAGGAGCACTGGAGTGTGAGTTGTGCTTCAGGTTGGAAAACTCGGAAGTAGCTATCTGTTAGATACCCTAGGGAATGCCATCACGGGATAGGGGATCTGGCATGTGTTGACCTGGCTGCACTTGGTTCCCTGCCAAATGTGACTTTGTCTCCTAGAGAACCTCTCAGTCAAGGATCTGGAATCGGCAGAGCATGTGGAGAAGATGTTAAACAAAGCTGGCAAGACACCCAGTCTACAGCCTGATCATCTTTGATCAATCTGCCTGGTTTGGCCTGTCGCGGTAGTTCAAGTACAATCTTTCTTCAAAGTAGTCCAAGCCGCACCGCGTTTGGCTCGCACAGACACGCCCACAACCATGAAGACATGCAGCCAGAAAGCCGGGAACAGGAATGTGCCCCGCGACGAGCCACATAATCAGATTATGTTTGTCACTACCCAACGGCCCACCCAAGTATTCAGTCCATTTCAGTCCTTCCTTTTTGGAGCTCTCGCAGCTCTTTGCAACAGCTCGCCATCCAGCCTCCAGCTCTGTGCTGTCCGTGCCATGCAGCCGGGGGAGAGTGTGGTGCCGGTACTGCATGTTTGTGTGATGGGAGCTCCGCAGAGCGGCAAGACCTGTGCCTTAGCTGACCAGGTCACAAGGTTTTGCGCAGCACCGCTCAAAGCAGATACCGTTGAGATCATCTAAGATCTACGTAGCACTTCGGTCATTTTCTTCCCCTTTCTGATTCTAAATGCGTTTGCAAACGGGTTCCGTTTGAGAATTGGCTTTTTGCCTGTGGATCCGGCTCTTGCTAAGGTCTCATCAACTCGTGGGTCAACAACATCTCGCCAAGCGTTCTTTGGAAAGCAGACCTTCCTTGTGATTTTGGAGCTGGTTTTGTAAATATTTGGTGGTTTCTCAAAATAGGAGTCCCCCAAATCACCCTGTATAAAAAGTACTTATAGCAATAACTAACCATAACTTTGGGGCTTTGGGGGTTCCCTATGTTGAAAAAACCATCAAATGATCATGATTCGATGATCATGTCCACGTCTAGCGTTGAACTCATTTTCTTTATTTCGCTTTGCTTCAGGTTTATGTCAAGACCACTGAGCCGCCCCTTGGCTGCCATGGGAACAGATAGGGTGGGAAGCAGCGGCTTATGGCGGCTCAGGACCCAGTACTACAAATCGATTCTGCTGCCCAATGCTCTTCATGATGGTCCAGCGGCGGCACTTCCTTCCTGGATCTAGACTTGTCTTGTCAGTGGCCGCCACACTAGAAAACCAGACAATTTGAAACAGCAGCCTCTGAAGGTGATTGAGACCTCTGTTTCAAAGATTGCCATGCCATGTTTTTAGTCATTTGATCTATTTGATCTCTTTCAAGCATGTTTTTTCTTTTTCGCTGAAGCAACTTTGAAATGAAGATGGTGAAACCTGCAATTTGGAGGGCAGAGTGGCAGATCGCCCCTCAGGTGAAGCAATCACCACTCTCGTGGAAGTGGAGGAAGCAGCATGGCCTGAGGCCACCCGATGGCCTCAAAGTTGGACACGATGTTGAGAGACAGTTTAGTTGCGCATAGTTGGGCCAAGGAATGGTTAATAGGGTGGTCATTACATCTACTAACATCAAGCTACGTAAATTTCTATTTATCAACCTATCATCTTCAACTAAGAGGTCCAACATGGCCGAATTGCTGTTAGTGGACGGTCCTTGGCAGTCATAGTCCATGCGCGCTGGCAACAGGACAAAGAAGGAAACGAGGTGGATGCGCAGGAATATGCCAAGAAGCAGCTAGACTGGCGCACAGTGCACGTGTGCAATTTGCGGTGATTCAATGGGAAGAGTTACGTTTGGCTTTTGCCTGCCCTGCAAAGTACCCTCTAGCTTTGAACACATAAGTTAGCACTCGGAGTGGTGCTGCAAAGGTATTTTGCACCACTCGAATCCCGAAACGGAGACCGACTCAGCCGAGTGAAACAGACCGTCCTGGAGCCCACCCACTCGCTCGCAATGCTGCCATCTGAGGTATCAAGAAGCAGAAGCAAGATCCGAAGGTGTCATAGCATCTTACTCGTAGCCTGGGCGTGATGTTGTTCCATCAGTTGTTGCATTGGACACATCGACAGCTTGTCATCACACCGCTTTGCTGCTAGACGGGAAGAGTTGCCGATGATTTACTTAGGCATCCAATGACCGATTTCTCGCCAGACGCCGCGAGCTAAGTGTGCAACCCCGGAATTTCGTAGCTGGTTTGCTCAAAGATGTCTTGATCAATCAATTCAATCAGGTAATTTGCCATCGGTTTCATGGCCTTTCAGCCTCTTGTTGGATGAATTTGTAACTGAGGCCCCCGTACGCCTTGCAAGAAGTCGAATGAGCACCTTGGCAGGGGGCGATTGGGAGTGTGAGAGTAGTACTGACCTGTGCGGATAGTTCTAGTTGAGAAGTGGAGGTCAAGATTCATCATCAAACTGCATCGTTGAAGGGGGGGGACGGAAACAACTACCGCACCACCATGCAACCAACTATACGAGATGCATGTCACTGCCGTGGCTTGCAAGACAACAAACAAGACCCTAGGATGCGACCAGTTGTTGTGCCACTTCTATTTGTTTCAACTCTTGTCAGGCTTCATTGTCCTTTTTGATGTAACGTCGAGAGATTCGACTATGAAGGCAATCAAGATCACTGAGGACAGACTATGTGTTCCAGACTAGTCTGCAATAGACTTTTTCGTTCGACCGTAAAGAGACCGCAAACACTTGGGCTGGACATATCATAGCATACTGTCAGAAACATAGCGCGGATTCCATGTGGGCTGCAGCCTTTAGGCATCAATGTTATTACCAGGTGGGCCTAGCATGGCCTAGCCTAGCGACTAGCCTAGTCACTGCCATGAAGGCATCAAGCCTCATCGCTGGTCATTGCAATTTTGGTACTTTAAGATTCTCTGATTCGTGACTAGCGAACACGGATATATGCAAATCCGTATGTTGGCACAGTAGTTTCAAATTTGACAAGCATGCACTGATAGTTGCAGGATATTCATGCAAGCACTGGCTTGGAATGAAATTGCATCCAGAAGCGCTTCCAGGAGATGAGGCATAATACGAGGAGTGGCTTCAGATTGGGTCGCTCGGCTCCTGAAATATGCCTCCGCAGGACTGTCGACATGTGATAGTTTGACTGCTGCGCCTTGTGACCTCCCAGGAATGAAGGTGCGCCTTGTTGCAAACAAAACCGATTTGGTCGCTACAGCAGATCCGGAAGTGGTCCAGGCCGACAGAACTCAAGCCCTCAGAAACTTCAGATTGACATAGTCTTCACGCAGGCGCACAGTCATAGTGCACACGTATGCACACCATGGGCATTTCAGGCCAATCGCACGATGGCGACGCTAGGATTGCAATGGTCAAATCTTCAAAGCAATCCTGACTTTGAAAGATGGCGGGACCTGTTGGATGATTTCTTTCTCAGTTGCTGCCAGAAAATCTATATATATATGCATATATTTGTTTATTTATTTATTTGTTTGTTTGTTTGTTTGTTTGTTTGTTTGTTTGTTTGTTTATTTATTTATTTATTTGTTGGTTTATTTATTTATTAGAGATCTTTTTTGATTTCAGCATTGCAATCTTTCCAACGGCGCTGAGGGACCAGCAGGGCTGGGACACCAAAGGGTTCTGGCCTCAGCTGTCCTCACAGGGCTGTCCCCTGGAACCTTCCCCCGGGTGCGAGGATAGACTTCCGAGAGGTGTCGGCCACGGAGTTCACAGGTGTACGAGAAGCTCTGCTTTGCATTATTTTTTTTTGGCAATTTGTACATTATAGATGTTTTTGTATATATATTTTTTCATAGGTGTATATGAGATATAGTTTATGTATGTGTGTATGGATGTATTTTGTTTGATTTTGCAACCATTGTTGCTTTGGGGATTCGGAGCTGCGTACTGGATGTAACACTCAAAGGATCAGACTCTAAGAATTGATGAGACCCAGGGCATCCCAGGGCCGTAGTGCACTGCAGACTTTTTTCGATGCTGGAGTTGTTGCAGTCAGGACCTCTTCCAGGAGTTGCTGCAAGACACAATGGAAATGCTGCTGGGATTTGCAACAGGATCTGCAGATTCATCTGCTTGAATCTGCTTGGATCATGGATGATCATGGCAAGTCCTGGCAAGTCCTGAAGTATCTGTGAAGATGGGCAGCTTAGGACTCAGCATTGGGCCACGGCTGCCATGAAGCGGCAGGTCGAGGAGCAGTGGAGCCTGCAGGGTGACGCGCTTGAAAAAACAGGGCTGAGATGGGCACAGTAAGAGAAAGTGAATGACAGCGATGGACAGCCGTGACAGGGGATGCCTTGAATGCACTGAATCCTTGCTCTACTTGGGTGGCAGTGCAGGAGCGCAAGAAGATTCTCAAAGGAAAACAGGATTGCCATGTGATGTGAGGGGTTTCCTTGCGATTCTTTGCAGAAGTGCTGACTTCAGCAATCTTTAGCGAACTTTGTGGATCAACAGGCTTCCAAACCCAGCTTTTTAGGGCCCTAGGCCCTAGAGGTTTGCATGGCTTCAAGGCCCCCTGGAAAGCTAGAAGCAGCTAGAACCATTGCAGTTGCAGCAGAAACGTGCTGTCCTGCAACGGCGTCGGCAAAGTCCGAGCCATTTCCCTTTCAGATCTGAAGATTTGCACTAAAAGCATCAGACTCGAACAGTGGCAGCACTTGTAGTTCGCTGTGTGTGCCCTCCCTGTTTTAAGCACAACTGGGCTTCTACACGGAAAATCATATAGAAAACAGATTGAAATAAAATCCATTTTTTGATTTTCAACTGCACATTCAGGCGCTAATGACCGAGGCACAGATACTGGGAGCCCAAGACAGCGCTCTGCCAGCGCACCACCTGTGTCACCGAGCACTTCAACTCAGCGGCTAGATCCACATGGATCCACGGATTTGACCCACACCTTAGCATCCCTAACTGTGGCTCGAGTCCTGCTCCTGTCATGCAGGAAACTCATGGAGGATTTAACCCAAAGCTTCTGTCATTTGAAGGTGAGGGATCTTCCAACGACTTTCTGGGAAGTGCCCTTCGACTTGAGGTTATAAAGATGGCATCTATGGATCCCGCTTGAGATTTGATGGATGCCCATGAGAAGGCCTTGTGGGATTGATTCTATGTCTGAAGTTTGTAGTCCCCCAGGTGGTCCTTTTTGGTGGTCCTTGAGCTGTGAAAATTGATGTTTTTCGAAAGCTGAGAGGGATTATTTCTGACCTGCTTTGTCACTCTGAGTAGAATAACCGGCAAGCCAAGCCGTCGAGACTAGTCACATTTCGTCACTTGCCTCTTTGATACCCTCCCATTGGCCGCGTAAAATGTATGCATGCCTTATGGTACCAAGGGGTTTGCTACCAGGTATAGGGGATTGCGAAATGCGATGAAATGTGCTTACAAATCAACTGTTCGCAATTCAAAGCATGCTGAAGTTACATCCCTTCGCCTCATAGAGGTGCTTTATGGTGCTACATGTGGTGCAGCAACTTGGACAGTTCTTGGCGTCATGTTGCTGCCAGGATCCAGGCTATGATTGCACAGTTGCCCGGAGCCTTTGGTTCGTTCATTCTTGGCTTCGGTAGTCTTTCTGCAGTGGTCGTGCTATACTGCACTCGTAAATGGTAGCAACCAAGCCTCTTTTGTGGTATTGGTATCTTCGTTGGACTGACCTGTTTTGCAAGCTTCAAACTCTTGAGCGATGGAGGGCGGCAAGCGAGAGAGAGAGAGAGAGAGAGACAGAAAGAGAAAGAGAGAGAGAGAGAGAGAGAGAGAGAGAGATAGAGAGCAGAAGAGAGGGAAGCGAGAGAGAGAGAGAGAGAGAGGAAGGGCCATGTGCCCTTATTTTTGGCCCAAATGCTGCGTGTAAGCCAAGCTTGCATGAAACAATTCATGTTTGGTTGAATCCAAATCTCACTGAACACGCTCTTGACTATGCCTGAAGTTGGCGCATTCAACCTAGCAAAACATATACTTCGACTGAAACAGAAGGCGGCATCGGGATGTCTGATGCACTGCCGACTGCAGATTCGAGACATGCAGTTGAAGCGACTGAAAAGTCTATAATAAGTTGGCAAAAATGGTTCCAAGGAAGTGAAGGAAGCAGTTCTGTTTACACATTTGCCAAGTTGCTTGGTCGATGTTGAGCCCAGAGGCACAGAGGCGCACGTTACGGGGGGTGATGGTGTGAAATCTGTAGCCCCATGGGAATCTGTGCAAAACGTGCCAGTTTGATACTGCCATGCAGTGCCATGCAGTCTGAAGATGTGTGCAAGTCTGAAGATTCTGCCCATTGCAATGGAGCTGATCACAGTGTGCAAACATTTGATGCCAGGCCTGTCGATGGGCGTCAACTGCAGCTGTGCGGAAGAACCACCAACCCAGGGTACGGCAGCTGTGGCTAGTTTGCACCCTGCTCGCCACAAGCTGTTGACCAGTCATGGGGCATATCTGGTCATGGCATGTCACGTCTCCATGTTGACATTTTCCTCGTAGAGTTTTTCGACTCTGTCCATGAGTTTGCATGCTTTTCCTCACTCCATCCAACCCATTTCTACCATATTCACATTGATATCTTTGATTTCACCTGGTCACAGGCATTATGCTGATGTGGTCTAGCTGCAAGCAGGGTCCAAACGCAGTGCACATCAAGAGCATGGCCAGGGTGACAAGAATGAGCCCGATTCGGACGATGTTAAGCAGCGAAACGACGAGGTTCGACCTGGCTGAGTTGCAGCACCGGCCCCATGCCCCAGCCCCAACTTGCTGCATCGCTGGTGCAGGCCATTCAAGAACTCAATCTCGTGCCAACGGTTCAAATCCTGCAGGAAGACAACCAAAAGGTGCAGCAGATGGCTTTAATCCAATGGCTTTGCCGTGAAGCTGTCATTTCGCAGGAGTCTTGGGACAAGAAGTCTTTCGAGAAGAAGGCAAAGTGCATGGCAAAGTGCACGGCTTGGACCCTTGCCAGAGCTCTTTCCTCCCCTTTTCGCCTGCAGGAGGTGGAGCGTGTGCCCTCAGAGAAGAACGATGAACCAACACGGGAACATAGCCGATCCAGCGCGGGATCGGGCAACTCAGAGGTCAAATGCCAGAGGACGGGACAGAAGTCCATGTTTAGAGTTTGTCATTGAGCCCATCTCGCCATGGCACCAGTGAAGTGTGTGTGTGTGTGTGTTATTGTTTGCGTGTCTGAGTGTGCCGCAAGCTTGCCTCCGAACCACTAGAGCTGCATCACTGCAATTGAGCGTCAGATGTCTTCCAACTTCCTGTTTTGAAGGCGTGACTACTTCCTGCAAATGACGCAAGACACAGTAACAAGGGCCCTTGGCTCCATCATCGAGAATCCTTGTGACATCGAGGCTGGTAATCGGATTTCAGAGGTGTCGCGTTTTTCTAGCTCTTCACTTTTTTGATGATAGCTGTTCCTAGAGCAAGCTTAGGCCTAGGCTTTGATTTGGTGACCCGGTGATAGTTACTGTATGATTGATGGACGTTGATGGACATTTCCAGCGTGATTGGATACTCAGCCATCACCAAAAAGCTGCCATCAGGGGTCTTTGAGCCTTATTGATTTCATGGATTTTTCACTTAACAGTAACACAAAGTGTTCATGGTCCAGACACCTAGCACTTTAGATGACTTCAGATGTTCTGGCAAGGCCTTCTACACTCTCAAGGAGTGTTGGGACACGACGACAAAGGGCTCTGGCACTTGTTGACATCGGCTGCACTGCTCCAGAGCAATCAATCACGGCGAGTCTGAAAGAAGAGTAAATGAAGCATTCACTGATATAGTACCAACAGGAATCTATGAATCTAACTATCTATTCTATTCTATTCTATTCTATTCTATCCATCTATCTATCTATCTATCTATCTATCTATCTATCTATCTATCTATCTATCTATCTATCTATCTATCTATCTATCTATCTATCTATCTATCTATCTATATTTACATGTCTATATTTAGATACTGTACATAAACATGCTTGACAAGTAGGCTTAGAGCATGCAGCCCCGCTTCCATATTGCAGCAAAATGAGGAACAGCACGAACAGGCGGCTAGAACCATACTTCACCTTCTACACAAGTTTGCCAAGCAGTTCTTCTACTTGCCTTTCATGGGCACTTGAACCATCTTGCACCACTTGAATCAGATTGAACTTTGAACATACAAGCGACGCAGCAGCATAGATGCTGACCGATCACGATTTCTATGCACCAGGATAAGCTCGGGGCAGGGCAATTTGGAACTGTAAGCCGCTTGATTGCAAGTGGCTGAAAGCCGAGACAAGCAGATACGTAGCTGCTGCTCCAACCTAGATCTCGAGACTCAAATTCTGAGGCACTGGGGTCATCACAGCAAACGGAGTCGAACGGGCTGCCAGGGCCTTTGCGTGCGCACAGTGTTCCACAGTAGAATTGACGGGAATTCTTGAAAATGTCAACTGCACAAGGTGAAACTCATCGCCAAGAAGGACGAAGACTTCTGTTACCCACTTGAAATCACTTGACATCATCTAGAATCTATGTGCTCGCGCCATCTCGTGCAATGTTTTCTTAATCCCCGCATCAGTCTTATGCCAATGCACGCTAAGCCTGGAATCAGGAAGGACGTATTGTCTGATGTTTTTTCTCATTGTAAAATCTCAAAACTCTCCAAACTGTAGGACAACTATGTTGCGCTGAAAGCTTTGAAAGCCGAAATTGCCAAGAGCTCGGTCAGATCATTCAGCTTTTAGGGAACCATGGCTGCTGACTGAGGAGATAATGAAGATGCTGGACCACCCAAACCTGGTGGCCATCACAGCTGCTTGGTTGTTTGGGTGTTGACAAGGTGGAAAGATTTGACAAGTCATATCAAGTCATGATTGTTTCAGAGAGACATCCACCTGATCATGGGAGATGATTTGCCGCGCTCAGGAAATTTTTGAAGATAGCAATGCAATCTATTTGGCGGCTTGGCAAAGAAGTTTCGAGTTCCTACAGGGTTGGTTGAGCACATCACTCTCACCGCGTCATGTCACTTCAGCTGCGAATGTGTGTGCATGCATGTTTCTCGAAATAGTTTGCAAAAGCAAGGTTTGAAGAATAGATTGATGCTGACATGTCACATTATCTTAGCTACGTGTGCTTACATAAACCGTGCGTGATATTGTTATGAATGACCGTAAGATAGACTTAGCGCTGCGTTCACCTAAACAAACATGCAAGCAAATCCATACAGATACAATATATATACATACATAAACATCTTTTTTAGATACTTATTTTTATATTCACATATATTTTTATATGCAAAAACATTTTATGTAGAAATATTTACATCACACACATACATACACATCACACAAATGCATACATACACGCACACACACATGCACACGTACACACGTACACACGTACACACGTACACACGTACACACATACATACGTACATACGTACATACGTACATACGTACATCATACGTAAGGACATACGTACAGACATACGTACATACGAACATACGTACAGACGTACATACACACATACACACACGCACATACATACATACATACATACATACATACATACATACATACATACATACATACATACATACATACATACATACATACATACATACATACATAGATACCTAGATACCTAGATACCTAGATACCTAGATACCTAGATACCTACATACCTCCATACCTACATACATACATTCTTGACCGAGATCAGGGTGTCTCATGGATGATGTGTCTCATGGGTTCTGACGTGTACTGCCAAATGCTTCAAGATACTTCCAAATACCTCCACATACTTCCAAATACTTCTATACCTTTCCATGCAAGTTATCATTCTATGGGGAAAGTTTTTGGAAGTATTTGGAAGTATTGGGAAGTTTACATGTTTTTGGAAGTATTTGGAGGTGTTTGGAAGTATTTGGAAGTATTTGGAGGTGTTTGGAAGTATTTGGAAGTCTTTGAAAGTGTTTGGAAGTATCTAGAAGTTTCTGGAAGTATGTGGGTCTGAAAAAAGAAGGAGTTGCCAGCATGGAATGCAAATTCGGGTTGGTATGATTTGGAAGTTTTTAGAAGTTTTTGGAAGTATATGGAAGTATTCAGAAGTTTTGAGTAGTTTTGGGTAGTTTTGGAAGTTTTAGGTAGTACATGCCAGAGCCCATGATACACAACATCCATGAGACACATCAGGGTGATTAATGATACATACCTACATGCCCACATACCTACATACCTACCTACCTACCTACCTACATACATACATGCCTACATGCCTATATGCCTACATACCTACATACCCACATACCTACCTACCTACATGCCTACATACCTACAAGCCTACAAACCAACCTACCTACCTACCTTACCTACCTACCTACCTACCTACCTACATATATAATATATGTATATGTATATATATATATACCTATGTGTGTGTATACAGATTTTCTTTTAATATATCTCTATAAATATATTTGTACCTGTATATTGGCATGAAAATGTTTTAAACAAAATAGAAGTATATACACACGCAGGCGCATGTTTGGTTTCGTGGTGTCCTCTGCGTCGTCTCAACATATCCTCGCAGGCTATGAAGCTTTGCAAAGGACGGATTGCGGCTTGGGGAGCGTTGAACATTTGGCACGAACGCCAACATTGTCAGGCATTGTCAGGGCCAAAACGCTTCAATTTAATCCTAGCTGTCAAAACTTCTGGGGGCTGCGATAGTCCGCCAGCAGAGGCGATGTGTTCTCTTCTTACGTTCAGATTTTGGTGTTCGACCGGCACTCCGGTAGCGGATCAGACCGCATTGTTGGCCTAGCGCTGAAAAGAGCTTTAAAGTTTGCAGTTAAAAGCAGAATTCCTGCATCGTTTCAATTGGTATTCTCAAGAATGGCAGGATCACACCTTACGCTCTATGTGGACAGAGTTGCCAGCTTGAGTGAGAAGCAGAGTCTTGGTGAAACTGTGGGAAAATCCTTGGGGGAAGGGGGCAATCAATGGACATGGCATTTGAATGGACCTATATACAGTTTGGCTTGGGGCTTCAATCCAATGAAGCTGGGCTGCTTGCTTTTGACTGTCCAACCTTTGTGTAGCTTTGCATAGGTTCGCATCCTATTTGGCCCCTCCCTCTCAGTGATGTGTCCTGTGCCAAGGGCGGCTTTTGTCATGCGGGATTTGTTCCGGGCGGTGGCGTACATGCACAACTCAAATGTGTCCTGGCCAAGATTTGGCCGCTGATCCTGGGCTCTTGCGGTGCCAATTCGCTTACAAGCGCAGGCGCAACAGCCCTAGAAGGCGCCCATTGAATCATGCGACATACCTAAATTAAAACTTGATGCCCTCGGAGGACTCAAGGTTCAGGACCTTAGCCTGTGTGAAACCTTCAGGACTTCACAGAACTTCGCTAGAGGCAAAGAGTGCGTAGCTGCATAGTCTCATAGTATGTTTCGTGGTCCGAGCTTCCACTGGCTGCTCGTTATACTGATCGCATTTCCTACTTAAGGATTTAGCACTTCCTATTTGAATGTATCCCAAGCAGGGCTGGCAGGTGATTCAACATTTGCAAAAGCAGTTTTGTTCCCTTCATCTAAGGTCGCCCACCGCAACTTGATCTGAACAGGGGGGATGGTTCCACCTGGACACCTGGAAAATTGAAAGATGGCCGTCTTGAAGATGGGAGCTGGATGGAGCTGGGAGACACTGCTAGCCTGGAGAGAAGAATGTGTAGAGAGACCTGGTTTTCTGCCCAGGTGATGCTTGTCCACTATCTACTGTTCTAGCAATCGATCTTGGGATCATGCAATTGAAAGCTCTCGGGATGTTGAGCAAGTTGCTAGTAGTATATTCCATTTGAATCCATTTGACCGTTTTCGGTGGTTTAAGACGGCCTTTCTGTAGCAAATTTGTTCGAGGTGATTTGAAGGGCGAGAACTGCCTGATGTTGACGCAAGCGCCGCCTGAAAGGACATGTGTCGACTTGTCGGGCCCTATGTCCTACAACTCAACCAGCTTTCGAGCTTAGATGGAAGTGATGACAGAAAGCATCAGATTTCCAGCTTCCATTTTCCACCTCGGCTTAAAAGCAAGATGTGACAACATGTTTGGTTCCCTTGAGATGCTTTCATTTTTGGGAGCTGTGACGTGTTGAATGCCAGCGTTTGGCATTTTCATCGCCAATTTGGCAGGAATCGCCTGAAGCTTTGCGACTTTGGTTTGTCACTGGGCTTGAGAATCGACTTGGAATAAGTAAAAGTTCTGAAGACATCTTGAAGTGTTCTGTTGTGTTCTTTTATTTTCAGTGGTTTTGTATTGTCAATTGAAGGCTCAGATTTTTTTGGTTTCTCTCAAAGGTGGTCAGCCTGTCGCACTGAGGTCCACCACTTTTCAACCTGGCAGCTTGGATCGATACTTCAGATTTGGTGATGTCAGTAGCACCTCTTACAGAGTGAAGGGGCCGAAAAACGAAACAGTTGAGCAACTGGACAGTGAAGACCCGTTTGTGACACGTTCGAGGTCAGAATTTGAGGGGGCGAGTAGGTTCAGTGACTCATATCGCCCCGGAAGTGCTTACCAGCAACTGGGACTGCATTGGAAGTGGGCTGGCCATCAGCATCTCACTCCTTGGAGATCCGTGATGCACAAGTGAGTTTAGCATAGTGAAGCCAAGATGGCCCAATACTGATACTTGTTCAGCATCCACATTTGCTAAGCTGCACATGGATTCTTTTGTCAACCATGTTCTTCTCGCTCTGCTGCGGCGTTTAGCTCCCGCTCCCTCCAACATTCCATGCTGGCCCCGCTGCCTTTGCCCAAGGCTCCGAAAGCTACACCTGTGCTTGCGACAATTGGAGTAGCTTTCCTAGTGAGGATGCACCTGCCCTGTGCATCGCTGTGCTGTTTCGGATATGCCTTGCTTGTGAGGCTGTGGCATCATCTTCTATCATGTGATCTGTGGCTTCCTACCTTTTCAGGACTGGATAGGCTTTCACAAGTGTTGGAATCCGTGGCTCACGTCACAGACCATGAAGATCCAGGAAGCCTACCATGCTTCAGCCAAGGAAGAGAAAGACGTCCTGAACGGCCGGCTCTCCTTTGCTGATCGGCACTGGTGTATCTTGCCTCAGCAGTTTTGGTTGGCTGTGTTTTTTCAAGTGACTTTCTCACGTCCGAAGCTGTAATAGTAGCACGTTAGTAGCTTATCAGTAGCTTATCAGTAGAACATCAGTAGCACATGAGTTGCACATTAGTAGCACATTAGTAGCACATCAGTAGCACAGGTAGTAGTAGTAGTAGTAGTAGTAGTAGTAGTAGTAGTAGTAGTAGTAGTAGCAGCAGTAGTAGTAGTAGTAGCAGTAGTAGTAGTAGTAGGAGGAGGAGTAGTAGTAGTAGTAGTAGCAGCAGCAGCAGTACAAAGATGAAGGTTCTCAGTAAGCAGGAGGCAGGATGCACAGCCTGCAGTCGCTTGAGCCTGCCCAGGTGATGTGACTGAAGGCGAGGAGAGGGGAGTTCCCGCTGAAACGCTGACCATTTCTGCCGCACTGATCCGATGTCAAACCACTTTCTATTGTCATCATCCCGTGCTTTAAGGACCGTCAAGGACCCCTCCACTGCACACGAAACTCTACTGATTCATATTCATTCTATCTTTTGGCTTAAATCAGCCACATGCTACACTCCCAAGCTGCTACCAGCAACGGTTTCCTGCCTTACCATTACCTGCCAGAATGCTGCAGCAGGGGCCTCAGATGGCCTCAGGATGCCTCAGGTAAGGGGCGGAATAAGCCTCGGAGTAGCAAAGCTGAGGTCCAACAAGAACCCAACAAGAGAAGAATTGAGAAGATATTAAAAGCTGATTCAACAATTCAACTGACATCCAAGTCCTGATCCCCAAGTGCAAAAACCGTCGTTTCACTTTGTTTCAATTCCTTCTACTCTTATTGTGCTGCATTTTCTTCGGAATTGAAATCTTTCATGG
>VSDK01016090.1:84862-100408 GCA_009767595.1 Symbiodinium kawagutii
CTGCTGAGGACTTGTTTCAAGATTTGTAGAGAGAGATCCTGAGCGAGAGCCTCAGCCCGATCCACCCTGAAGCAGCGGATGGATCGCACCCACAGCACGGGCGTTTTGCATTCCAGTGGAACGCTTGTGTCGCTTGTGTACTGCGAACGGCCCATTTTGCAGATTTTTCTGCTCAAGCCATGATGCCTCAGGAGCTAGATGTCGATTTTTTTTACTTTCCATGACTGTGGCCCGTGTTTAGTGTAGAGCAGTAATAGGGCAAATCCTCTGAGAAGCCCTCGCAAAAAAAAATGACTGTGGCTCGGAGATTTGGAATGTTGATCAGTGAAGAAGGTGAACAAGTCTGACATTCTCAGCCAGACAAGTTTCTCTTCGGTCAGCCCCAAGATATCAAAGCTCAACTCAGAGGGAAACAGCTTTGTCTAGCGTGTTGTTCGAAGCCAAAACATGTCGACTTGGCGAGGCCTCCATGATTCAGCTGAGTTGCAATCAGACCTGGAGTGTTGTAATGTATGGAACAGCCAGCTGTGTAGCAACAGAACCGGAGCTTCACATGAAGCTTGTGCCAGATGATTGGGAAGATTCCGAATCACCAACGCCAGAGTGGCGGCAAACGCGAGGCGCCAGAAGGGTGTCATTTGAGTTTGGCTGCGGCCCCCTGGCCCTGTCCTTCAGGTCGCCGGTCGCACGAGGACTGAGCTTCAGACTTTGGAGCAATCGGATCTTTAAACGAATCAGATGTAATGAATTGCAGGGCGATTGCAAGTGAAGGAGTTGTGCAGGGTGGAGACCAGCTCTCGGCCTGGCTAAATTTGCATGAATTGATGGTGCAGGAGGATGAGGCAAAACTTGAAGATGAGGCCTGGCACACGTGATCGGGATGGGTGCTTGGTGACGCAAGTGCGAGGCCCGTGGTCTATCCATGGCTGGCTCGTTGAATACATACACGGGGCGGGTTGTCTAAGGAACGGGCCGTGGCTATCCTGCAAATTCCTGGCTGAAAAATCCAAAATCAGACTCAGAGAGAGAGAGAGAGATTCGGATCCAGCGGGAAATGAGTTGTCTAAAACTTGGTGCAGGACGATGGCCGGCACCGCAAGGAGAGCTTCATGACCTGCCCGCACATGTTCAGTATGTATAGAGGTCCTTTTATCTATACACGTACATCTAATATACATAGAATAAGTAAGAGGTAAATAGATGCAATAGATGATTAAATATAGATAGACCACCCTTCAGCCTAGCTGAACTTTGCACATGGCGATGGAAAGAGAAATAAATAGACAAAAGAAAGATGGATAGAAAATAAGTAAATAAACAATGAAAAATATAGATATAGAGAGATTTAGGTACTTACATGCATCATTAATTACACGCCTATTGTCGCTTATTTTACTGCGATTTACGTATTCGCACGCCCGCATCAATACATGCCTAGATGCCTAGATGTGTCCATGTTTGGATTTACACTTGGACCACTTAGACAGCCACACGCATTCATGCATTAGAGCAGCGACGACAAGACAGCAGACAGCCACGTCGAGTGAGAGAGCTTCATCTCTGAACATTCGCCACCGTCTCTCTCTCTCTCTCTCTCTCTGTCTCTCCCTCTTTCTCTCTCTCTCTCTCTCTGTCTCTCCCTCTTTCTCTCTCTCTCTCTCTCTGTCTCTCCCTCCCTCTTTCTCTCTCTCTCTCTCTCTCTCTTCTACTCTCTATTGTTCTCTCTTCTTCTCTCACTCTTGCTCTTGATGCTTCATGTAAAGTCAGTGTTCTTGGCGCGGCTAGGACCCATCGCCAGATGCTCCATGGTGGCTCCGCCGAGGGACTGCCCGGTTGCAAATGAAGGAGGAACAAGTTCGCTCCGACCAGCGAACTGACGACTCCAAGGACCCTTAAGTTTTGATCATTGATTGATGGTTGGGCATTTTTCCGGTGATTTTCTATGAAAGTTTCAATTTTCTCATTTTCTCTTGGGATGTTTCTTGTGAGATCTCTAAAATTTTCGCTGTCAAACCCCGCTGCCAGGATCGAGCTGCATCGTCCGACTCTACACCCTGGTGGTTGCGAGAGGGGACGGGCACGGGCTTAGGATGGCAGCCTCATGGCGAGGCGTGGCTGTCCATTGCACAGCCAGACTCGCACTCACATGGCCCATCATGGCCCTTTTGACACTGCCAGGTGCCAGGTAGTGACTAAGCCTAAGCTCAGTGGCTCGGTACTCTGCCAGGCATCGGCCCCGAAGGATGAGATGCTCAGTGGCGAGGACCAGCTATGACCAGCTTTGTTGGGGGGAAATGTGCGGCGAAAGGTGTTGCCTGTGGTGATCGTGTTCGCTCATTCATCGCATTCAGTTTGAAGGACACTCCTCCGCTACCGGCCCCTTTGGGTGGTGAGGCGCTGATGAACCATGATGAACCTATAAATTAGAAACAAAAGGAAACAACATGAAACATACGTTTACAATGTTAGCAACAACCCTGACAGGATACACCACCTCTACCCAAGCGTGAAGACGATGACGAGGGAAGTCTCACGCCACCTTTGGCAGCTCCGGACGAAGAAAGTGTGACACCACCCTTGGATGCAGAGGAGCAGGAGGACCGAGAAGAGGCGACGGAGAAATGCAATTGACAGCAATCAAACTGCCAAGGGTGACCAAAAGATGTACACAGTTTTTGCTGGACAGCGACGTGTTTAACTGCGCCAATTCTGAGGGGAGAACTTGGTGGCCAGGCACCGGGCAGGGTTCCAGAGCCACTCCGAGCACCAAGAAGGCACGTTGTGAGAAGTTCACAGCCCTTCGAGATTTGCCTAGAATTTTGATTAAATCTATTCGAATCTTTATAAAAGTCTGCATTCGAAACTTTGAGATTCTTTTTGAAGGATTTTGAAGGTATGACATTTCACACGGATGGCATCCTCTACAGACTGGGTCATTGTATGTGTCCATGTGCGAACGTCTGATTGTGACCGGTTTTCCCGTGAACCCCCTGTTTTGCATCTACATGTGTAGGCACCAACCTGCTGAGTGCCAAAACAATTACAGTATCTACCAATTGTTTGAATGCTCATATTAGATCTCGTTTTGTAAATGCTCTATATGGAAGTATGCGCCTGGTGTGCCCCGGTGCATTTTGGGGGTCATATGTCGGTTGCCATCAAGTCGCGGTATGCCTCGACGGGAAAATCAATCGTGCATGATCCATGTCCTATTTTTATGAATGTTCATGAACTTTATTTCTACTTTTTTTTGTCTGAGTTTACCGTGAGCACCAAGAACACATCACCACTACCCTATATGCGCAAGCAATTATGCGCATCTAAACAAACAGATCGCACGGTGCACCCTCAGATTTGCTGCGAGCTAGATTAAGCGTGAATTTGTGTCAGCCTTAAGAATACCATGTGGTCAGCCAGTTGCCCGACCACGACCGTCCTTGTTGGTTTCCCTGGGCAAGTCGTTGCTCCATCCGGGCGATGCCAGACCTGCTGCTTCGTGTAGGTCGGAGCTGCCGACGCCACCGCGCCCACCTCGACAGGTGGAAGGTATGGTCCTGCAGGCAGAGAGCTCAAGATTGACAGTGTTGGTCTTGAGCACAGCGGAGCGCACACACATACAAGATCACACAAGTGCCTAGGCACTTCGGGACAAGGACCCAACCATTCCGCAAGGGTGGCCGGCGATCGTTGCAGCGGCATATGCGAGTCTTGACTGCACCTGGCGGCAACTGGTCAGTTCGCACGCGTAGCAGTGTATCCACGGCTCAACCTCCTGAATTTGTTTGATCTGTTTAATTAATGGTTTGAATATGTTTGATGGCCTTTTTTCTCTCTCCTTTTTAAACGGTTTCATATATGCTCCTGCTTTGGATTCTCGCTTGGTACCTGGCATATTTTCATCCCGCAATCTCTGGGGAGCAAGGAATGAGATGGACAGCGTCCAGTGGCTCATCACTTCGAGGGTGCCAGTTGGCTGGGGGAGTTGCGCATTTCACCCTGGGCAGCCAAGTTGTAGTGAATGGCAATGGCTGGTCTTTGCATTCTTTGTGCCAAGGTGACCTAGATGATCCTAGATTCCTAGATGCTTGCGCTTTGACTCAGTGATCGATTCCAATCAAGTGTCAGCTGTAGGTGTTCTCTGATATTCTTTGCTATTCTTTCAAAGTCCAGGAATGTCGAGGAATCTCTGTATCTCAAACTCATTAACATAACAATAAATACATAAACGAAACACACACACACACACATATATATATACTATATATATATATATTGATCTGCGTTGTTCTATTTGCAAACGCGCACGCACAGATATATACGTATATATGTGTGATATATACGTAAGTGTATGTGTGTAGACAAATGAGGTCCACTGTTTGTATCTACATGATGTACATGGTCACATGTGGAGGAGTGCGTTCTGGCGATGTTTCCGAGACAAAGAACCGCAGCCGCCACAGGCCGATGTCAATGCTGTTGCCTCGTCAAAGTCATCGGCTTTGTGGCACGCTGTCAGGAGCTCAGCGACGACAAGATCACACAGCGCTCTCGTAAGGGTACGGATTTTGTGTCTGAGAGATTCACAATGACATGAACCAATCCAAATGGTTCTTAATGATTCTTAATGATTCTTAATTATTCTTGATGATTCTGAATTATTCTTAATGATTCTTAATGATTGTTCGTGATTGTTCATGACAGTTGATGATGGTGAATGATTGTTGATGATTCTTGATGGTTGTAAATGATTGTTAGTGATTGTTAATGATTTACGTATGCTTGCATAGTATTTTCCATGGGATTTACACAGATTAACCTTGGGACTTGCATCATAGCCTGCAACTCCCCATGTGTTTGAAACAGTCAGATGTTACTCGTCATGTTAGGAGGCAGATTTGACAGTCTCGAGAAGGAACTAGACTATTTTTTTGTGTTTTGTAAGTTGTTCAAGTTCTGTCCTTACATTAAATCTTAGTGCGAAAACTGCTTGGTTTTGATCATTTCTTTTTTGTTTGCACTGTGTGTCATTCCGACCTCATAAAAACTACATTCAACTTACCATTCGTTATGTCACGCGGACACATGTACTCATTGTTTCACTTCCACTGAACGAACAGCACAACTGAAGTTTGCAATCTTGGGAATGCTTGGCAATCATCTCCGATCCATTGTTAACAAAGCATGCCACACGAACCGCAGGGTGACTATTCTTTATTCGCTTTCGGTTTCTACTTCACAATGGCCAAGCTCGTAGAAACACCAAGCCACAAAGCCAAGCTGTTTGATTTGTCTGATTTGTTTGATTTGTCTGGTTTATCCTGCCTTTTTGATTTGTTTGGTCTATTCTTCCTGCTCCCTCTGCTCTTTCTGGTCCCAGTGCTCTGCCTGGTCTGTTTGCTCTGGTCTCCCTGTGTAGCTGATTTGTTTGGTTGCTTTGGGTTGTTTGGTTTGGCTTTCTGGATGTCTTTTCCAGATTTAAAAATCAAAAATGCAAAGGCGGCCCCCGGAAAACCCTCGCTGAGGTAGTCTAACTTTTCTGTCGTGCCCGTTTTAAAATCAAGATGTTTAAGTATGGCACGCCGTGACGACATAGTCCAGCAGCTCAGTAATTTGGGACAAGCGCCACTGTGATGCACTTTGCTCCTGGCTTTCCAGGTGAACAATCAACATGCGCACCCTGGCTTGCACTTCCGTGGTACAGAACCTTTCGCTATGTGACTCACATGATCTCAGACATGTTTCCGTTGATTTTCCATGTGCACTTGCAGATGCATTCCCTGAACACCACATGTATGATGCACATGGCTTTGCCGACCTTCAGTTTGCCCATCGCATCTCACGTTTGTGTTTGCGATTTGTGTCCGAAGGCAAATCTGGGGACAAACGCACATCTACACGTATGTGTGCATATGTGGGTGTGTGTGGGCGAGAAAATGCTATTCCAGGGTTCATGCGTGGAGACATGGAAGGCCACAGAATGAAAGTGGCAAGTCAAACAGGGCTAGAGCATGTCGGATTGATCAAATGTGATACCGTTTGGCACTGCTTCGTGGTTTTGTTTGTCTTGGTATTGCGTAGAAACTTAAAGGAAGATAGATCTCGAAAAAAATTACAGGCCAGGTCTTCAAAAGGATGACCGTCTCAAATTCTGTGACTTTCGCGCATCTCTAAGGGCCATGGTTCACAGCCTCCTGGAAGCGAGGGCAGATCCAAATCACACCAAGAAGAGTGCCAAAGGCGTTAGGCGCGAAGCTGCGCGCAGTGGAAGCTGTGCAGCTGTCACCTGTACCCAAGGCTGGTCCCTGGGTGCCTTCCCAGGCGATCCTTGCTGGACATGGCCAACAATGATGGCGCGCCCCCGCCCATTATTAACATGTGCCTGGAGTTTGCACTTCAGATTGCTGAGCCTGTGCATTCCGTGTTGAGTCAGGTTCGCTATGGCTCGCTTGCCAAATGGAGTTAGAAACAAAAAGGATTACGCTGTGTCATCAAGTGGGCAAAGTCGAGAAGAAGAAGCCGATCCGAGGTTGGAAATAGCTGGTGGCCTTCCGAACAAAGATTTGGACGGGGATGACCAGCGACTGTGTGCAATGCATTCTGTTCATTGTGCTTTGCATCCTGGGGCTGCTGATGCTAGCAGCCATTTTTCCATCACGAGTGCGTGTTGAGTGAACTCCCCATATGCTGTGGTTCTCACGCTTGCAATTGAGAGACGGGTGCCCCAAGTAGCGAAGAAGTATTCCCTCCACACGCAAGAACAGAATTGGTGGTCTAAATGGAGTTGCCGGACCGTGTTTGCCACATTTGCCAATGATGCCATGTAGCCTGTCAGCTTCTGCAATCAACATCCAGTGCGCTCAAAATGCCCTCAACAGGGGCCGCAGTGTGGGGGAAACATGCCCATACATGTGCCATAGATATGCCATACACATGCCCACACCCGTACACAAAAGCCAGTCTGCCAACTCGGCCCTTTGCAGGAGAGAGGTCGCCGAGCAAAACGAGCTTTTGACCCTGAACTGCTTGCTGTGGCAGCAGCGGATGCTTTGGAGAATGATTGGTGCACTATTTGGGTAGCACGGCATGCTGGGGTTATCGGGAGAGGACAGATCTTTGTGGACTGACTGAACAGGATTCAGTTCAGGCGGCGTTCAAGCGCAGATGTGAGTGAGAATCCGCCACATTTTTTTAGATTACTTTTCTTGGTGACCGTTGTTTGTTTTATTTGGGGTATGCCTTGCAGCTTGCACTTGAAGGTTGGTAGCAAGGAAGCGTAGATAAACCTCTTCCACAACACGTGTGTTCTTCATCAATGCGCATGTGAAGTGACCTTGAAGTTTCCTGTCCCACTTTGGACGTTACAGGCTGTCACGTACGAGGTTCATGATGCATTCAAATGCATTCGATGTTTGCTGGAAACTGTTTGTCATTTGTCCTTCGCAGCCAAGGAAGCGAGACCGCCTCAGAAAAGACAACGCTTTCGCCACATTTTGGAGGAGGCGTTTGGGCACCGTATTCTTGGCAATGCTAAGGGGCCTTAACCGGCCGCATCCGTGTCGCTACGGTTCAATACTTTTCGTCGCTGATGGAAAATCTCAAGCACTTAGCTATCTGAGCTTTGCCTTTGGCCCTCTCTCGGGCTTTTTTATTGACCCCGTAGAACTCAACACATGTTCTTGGAGCAAAGCTTGTCTAATCTGATCCAACAACTGATGTTCTCGTGCCAAGTTCAGAGGTCAGGGAAGCCATCGCATGGTAGTTACACTGTGGCGGGGGGACGGGAAGAGGGCACAAACTGTGATACTGCGTAGTGTTAATCTCAAAGAAACAGTATATGTTTTCAGTCAGTTTCAGTTTTGACTTTGTTCCCCTTCGAGGCCATGCTTTTTAGGCGACTTGCAGTCCATTCAAAAGCCATTCTACTTACTAGATGTTGCATGACCAAAGCAACGCAATTTCCAATTCCCCACGCGCTTGCAAGCAGGCTGTGGTTCCTTGTCCCTCCCCCAAATATACCACAAAAATACTTTTAGAGGCGCACCATACATACATGTGCAGCTATATCTGCATATTTGCATAGGCTACTAAAGAAATTGGGGAGTTTTGAAACATATTGTTTAGTTTAGGTTATTAGGTCACTTCATTCCTTTCATTCCTGAAGATTCTTGCCGCTGGATTGGGTGGCTGCTCAACCACATGGCCCTGGTCAGGACGACTCCTTCCACAGCATGCTGACGAGAATACGGGACTTTGACCCGAAAAATGAACCTTCGTCGCCTTCGACGCCACCTTTGGAAGCTTGGGAAATGTGCACCTCCTTTCGAGCATCGAAATTGATCGGCATAGTTGCAGGAGAGCAGGAACTGCCGTATACACTTAAGCTATCTTCAGCTAATGCAAATGCGAGCATGAGATACCATCAGTATACTCCTCACGCGTGCTTAGGTGTTCGCACATGATTGTACGCATTTGCCAAGACATGCACGCAAACACACATACACACACACACATACACACACACACACAGACGTACAGACATACATGCATGCATGCGTACGTACGTACGCATTTCTGTGTGGGTACTTCTGTAGGTATATTAGGTATGCAAGCTTGATCATGATCACAGCGCGTCAATCGATCGTTTGCAATCAGAATCAAATTGCCGCCCATTGTTCGCTAATGCACTGTGCCTTCATTCATGTTTTGGAGCCTGCATGCTCACGTTTTTCCCTCGGTATTGGAAAATGTTGGACAGGAAGTCCATTAACCTTGAAAGAAGGCGTATGTCTCTATGCGAGAGCTGTGCGATGCAACCAAGGACTCAAGAAGAGCGTATGCTGAAAGATCAGCATTCAAAAAGGCATATGCCAGAAAGCTTCTAGACTGCAGGGGTTGAACACGTGCCACATTGATCCACATTGGGCATCATTATTTTGATCGGTGACATTGTTTGAGGAAACTTTTGTGACGTCCCAAGGATGCTACCGCTTTCTGGTGACAAACCCGTCCTGGACTTTTCTGCCTATAGCAGTGCCTACAACACCTCTGTCACCCCTCAAGCAGCTCGGTGTTAGCAAGGGAAAGTCACAACTCCTTCAAAATGCTTGGCGATTGCTGTTGAGCTGGATAACCCATGATGATCCTTTGTCAAACTTAGCTTGATATCCTTTATGACTCTTGGCAATTCTTGAGACGTGAACCTTGATGATTCGCAGAGATCCTTGGTCCTGTGACTTTCGCTACAGGACCGTCTCTCTCTGGCAAGGTCGCGCTCGGAGATGGAGGCTGCGGCAGGGTTGGTCCATGTTGGTCGTATCAAACTGGGCGGCCTTGGCAGACACCTGAAAGAGTCGATGATAGATGAAGAGAGTAGATTCAGATAGATTTAGTAGATACATGGTGGAAGTTAAGTGACTAATTATTTGGGTAGATATGGTTGTCTGCACGTATGTAATGTAATGTAACGTAATGTAACACAATGGAGAGTAATGTAACGTAATGCAAGGCCATGTAATGCGCTGTAACGCAATGCAATGTGCTGTAACGTAACGTGACGTGACGTGACGTGACGTGACGTGATGTGATGTGATGCAATGTAATGTATATATATGCGTGCTGGCATTGTAATTAGCCTGAGGTCCGAATTTCAGGGAAGCAACAGTCATGGTGAGTACTGTATGTAGCATTTATCAAAGTGTGAGTGCAATGATGGTGCGACTCAAGCCATATCGCAAAATGAGGCAATGTAATACAACGTCATGTCAGTGATTTGCTTTCATGATGCATGGCTCACATGAATGACACGGGAAGTTGGTGGATTTGCCCTTTGCTTGAGGGACCTGGGAGATGGTCGCCCGAGAGATAAGGCAAAGTACCGTAGTGTGATGTCATGTACGTACTGGGGTCTTGACTCAAGTCGCATCCTCTTGTTGTAAGGGCATCTCAAGGCACCCACCAGGCGAAGCGCAGTTTCTCTATTTCCATGCTGGTACCGAGTGGCAGATACAATCCACTTGCCAGGACACTGTAGCTGACTCCCAACTCTTGGGAAAAACCGGGAAGCCTTGGGACGCTGTCATTAGTAGCTTCCACTGTACACTATAATTTTGAAGGATGGTTTCTCGAACCCTCCATGTCTTGGGAGTTGCCTGTTGCAAGTGTGCACCTGCCCAGGCACCAAGACAAAGGCGATTTTTCGCTGGTATGGAGATTCCTTTGGTGCGTGGTCTGCGAGACCATGAGGTGGGCAAGCCCAAGGATATGCGGAACCATGGTTGAGGAACACCATGAGGTGGATCCAAATTGAACATCACTCTTTTGGTTGAGGAACATGGGCTGGTAACAGTTGAAGTTGTTACCCAAACTGGTCTGACACACTCCAACAAGCCTGCCTCGCTGTTGATGCGCTTTCATTTGGGAAGACTGTTCCCTTCTGTAGTGCTATGTTTCCTTGCCTATTGGCCGATTGGACTCTCAACTGTGAGATCAAAGTCAGATTTGGGAAGCTGCCGCTCGGTGCCTTCCGTCGCCAGCCGCGCAGTTTCTATGATTGAAATGGACTTGACATCGTTAGGATCCATCGGATTTTCATTTTTGAGGGTTCTGAATGGTCCAAGTTATGTGCTGCTCCAAGCCGACCTTCTTTGGATGGCCATGCAGCAGGCGGAGAGGTGGCGAAGAGGCATGGGTTCTCACATTGAGCTAAGCGCCGCCGGTGAAGAGAAACCTGAAGTCTTGATGGTTTCTTGGGCAAAAGTTGGCCATGAGCAGGCCGTACCACATGAAGTCTTGTTCCGTGGTAGCGCACTCTGATGTGTTTGTGTTGTTGTTCAACCATATCTGTGTAAAGGAGATTTGGCTTTGGTTGTCCAACACGTCCCCATCAAGCACAGATTGAAAAGGCAGGCAGTACTGCGTGGACTTAAAGTTAAAGACTGTGTGGGAAAACAGAGCCCACCCTCTTGTTTCCAATATGAGGTGGTAAGACTGAAGACTGCTGTATGAGGGATGCAGTGTCAGCCTACCTCGGAGTTGGCTGAAACCGGTCCTTGTAGTTTTTTCCCCTTCAAATCAAAGAGACGCCTGAGGATCCTTGGGGATGCTCTTTGGCTGGGAAGCAGCTGGTGAAAGAGGAGGAGGCCCCGCAAGCGCAACAGCCACCCCCACGACCTCCTCCCAAGCCGGCTCCGTCGCTGAAACCGCCACCGGCCACGCCGCCACCGGCCACGCCGCCACCGGCCACGGTACCATGCAAGGCGATGCCACCGCCACCGCTGCCAGTGAAGGCGATGCCAACACCACCACCCAAGGCGATGCCACCGGTGCCTGGGCCTGGCCCTGCTGTGAAAGCAGCCCCAAGACCAATGGAAGCGCCAGCGATGCAAGCGATGCCACACCTGGAGTTCAGTTACTTGGCAAAGGTGCGAACGGAATCAAATGGATGGCAGCTGCCAAGCCAAGGCAACGACGGAGGCCAAAGCAGTCACCCAGAGGAAGCGGCTCCAGAAACTGCAGGCATGTCATGGTTCAGAGGGTGTCCATGTTTGCGCACTACGAGTCATGATTGATTGTGAGAGAGAGAGAAATCAATGTGTAAACGAATATTAATATGAATATAAATAAATAGATAAATATAAATACACACATATATATATAGAGGAATAAATAAATAGAGAGTGTTGGCCAATGGCTTTTCGCGCTCCCTCAAAGAGGGTCTGGAATTGATGGCGCTGGAAA
Source organism: Symbiodinium kawagutii (assembly GCA_009767595.1). Classification (NCBI taxonomy): domain Eukaryota; class Dinophyceae; order Suessiales; family Symbiodiniaceae; genus Symbiodinium; species Symbiodinium kawagutii. Next base: position 96,599 of record VSDK01016090.1, read on the forward strand.
AAAATAATGAATGAATGAATGAATGAATGAATGAATGAATGAATGAATGAATGAATGAATGAATGAATGAATGAATGAATGAATGAATGAATGAATGAATGAATGAATGAATGAATGAATGAATGAATGAATGAATGAATGAATGAATGAATGAATGAATGAATGAATGAATGAATGAATGAATGAATGAATGAATGAATGAATGAATGAATGAATGAATGAATGAATGAATGAATGAATGAATGAATGAATGAATGAATGAATGAATGAATGAATGAATGAATGAATGAATGAATGAATGAATGAATGAATGAATGAATGAATGAATGAATGAATGAATGAATGAATGAATGAATGAATGAATGAATGAATGAATGAATGAATGAATGAATGAATGAATGAATGAATGAATGAATGAATGAATGAATGAATGAATGAATGAATGAATGAATGAATGAATGAATGAATGAATGAATGAATGAATGAATGAATGAATGAATGAATGAATGAATGAATGAATGAATGAATGAATGAATGAATGAATGAATGAAAAAATGATACATGAGTAAAAAATACGTGATTAAATAGATAAATGAATATAAATCTAAATATAGATATAAATATAGATATAAACATAGATATAAAGAGAAGTGCACAAATTAAAATAAATAAACAAATAGCAAATAGATAAACAAATAAATGAATAAATGAATAAATAAATACAAAAGTCAAAAAATACATAAATAAAGAAATGAATAAATGAATAAGAATAAATAAATAAATAAATGAATACATATATATGTATATATATATATATATATATTAGAAATTGATCCAAATTTTAAATGATGGATGATCTACAGCGCGTTCACCAGTTCAAGTAATGTATCTTTGGTAAACTGAACTCGATTCTTTTCTTGGCAGGTTCTTGACATGAGTCAGCATGACTACCCACATCAACTTTATTCTATCCATATTTGTAACCTAGCCCAATCTCCCAGCTCATGTTGAACATGACTGCATGCAATGGCCAACACGAGGAGTGTCAAAGCGGGAAGCTCCCGCACGTTGCTACACTGCCTCAATTTCAATCAAGTAATTTCTATAGCGTTGGTTTCGGTACTGGTGCCTTTGTATGGAGGCTATAAAGTTGAGTAGTGACCCGTATCCAGAACGTTTGGCATAGATATCTGATATTTGTCATGTTTTTGTTGTGTGACTTACCCATCTACCTCAGCCTGCGCCTCACAAACATTCGGCACCTCGGCGTAGGTGCTGATGCAGATCCTGAATCTTCCAAGCCGGTGTTTTGACGCAGCATCTAATTGTGAGACAAGATGGATTTTCAGCATGCCTTGTTTGCTATCCTGGCCTACCAAACTTTCTAACTGAAGGGAACATCAAAATGACGAGAATTCTGAGGTGAAGGCCAAAGCCATGCCTCGCAAGCCTGAAGGTGTCGAGAGATGTAACTTGTAGCATTTCGTTTCCAAACTGGAACCATTTGGACACCTCCCTGTGGAGGTGACCAAGGATTTGCAGGAGGAGGCGCAATTCTGACAACGAGTTGATGTGATTTGTCGTCAGGTGTCTTCTGCGTTGACTAGTTTTGTTTGGCAGGGATGTCGAAAGCATCGCAGCCTCCCCGAGAATCCCTTTCCAGCCGGATGCCTAGCACTTGTTTTTCAGCATTCTTTCACCATTCTTTCAGCAAGCAATGACCTTAGTTCTTGGTCTTGTTAAGGCCTGGCTGACCTTCCTACACTGCGCGAAGAAGGCCTTGCCAACGGGATGATTGGGTGCAGCCATTTGGCACCAGGAGATCGCACCAGAGCTGCAGTGCAACATTTCCGCGCGTGTGAAGGTAGGGAGAAGGACGATGAAGAGGATGAAAGGCCGCAACAGGTGCAGCGCAAGGAAAGTGATGACAGCAGCCATGACTCCCATGCTGCGTCTCAGAGTTCAGGTGCAAAAACCGCCCATGACCTTGCCTCCGATGCAAGCTCTGATGGGACTGGGCTTCTCCATGGAGGAGGGCTGGATGGTTTGCGGTAGGGTGGTGCACGAGTTGGTTGCTATGTGCATATACATAGATTGTACCTGTTTAAAATCGATGAGAGGTCTAAAGTATTCTATATCAATATATGGTGCATCTACAATCTATAGATGTTCATAATTGTTCATTTGGGCATGGCTTGTACAGCTGTACTATGGATGACATCTTTGAGGGAATCCTTGTCTTTGGATGGCAGCATCTATCTTGTACCGTCAAATTCATGGTGGAAATCCCAGATAGTCAACCTTGACGGGGGTGATTCGGACAGATGGGCTCACATTGAGAGATTAATGATCGGAGAGCCAACAGTCAATGACAAGGGTGCCTTGGCCATCTGCAGTATTCACTTCCGGGCGCACGTGTATAGATATACATACACACACACACATATATATATATAGATCTATACACATATACATACTGTATATAGCTGCTGGCTCACACTGAGTTGCTGGTTGAACGGTGTGGGATCACGACCGGGTTGCCTTGTGCAAGCTGCTGGCGTTGGCTCCTGGCGCATGGCCATGCATAGCTTGCTGCAGGATTTACACCTCTTGCAGAGGCAGATGAGCATAGTAAGAGAAATGGCACTGATCTTAACATCAAAAATGGCATTGAACACGGCGATGTATGTTTTCATTCCGGCTCTTGATGCAAGACTCAGAGTCAGACACATCTCAATGTCTCAGATTTGGAGAGGGACAGGCTGATACCCTTTGTGGGCAGTTTTCAGCATCTTGGACTGTTTTCAACATGAACAAGCCTCCTTTGTAAGCACTGAAGCTTAGGCTGGGGGATCAAAGTTTCATGATCCTGCTCGTGATCCATCTGCCTACCGAAAGCAAGCGCAGTCCTCTGGGTCGCAATTAAGTTATCGAGTCACAGGAGAGACAAGGGAAGAACACTTAAGTCTCACTCCTACCAGCTTCCTGTCCGTTTATGAAGTTTTATGCACGTTTCGTTGAATGTTTCTTTTATCTATTTTTTATGTCTCATTCATTTCAATTTCTTAACTTCGGAACCCTGCAAAAAAACTTCGGAACCCTTCGCTAAGGAACATGTGCCTCTTGGCTGCATAAGGAGCACTTTCAGCATGGAGTTTGATGGAGGAACCGAACTCAAGTTTCCACTTGTGAATCCTTCGCTGATTTGTCCGCATCTCCCATCCACCATTTTTTGTCACCTAGGTCTGATTGAGGTGAGCCAGCTGAAGTTCTGCCACAAAGATATTGGCCTGGACCTTTGTTTTCCACAAAGATAGACAGACACACATTCAGAAAGCAGCAAATTTGAAACCAAGAAAGTCACACCACCTGCAAAAATCGCAGAACTTCGCAACTTCCAAAAAAGCTGCTCAGCGGAATGGTCATGTTGAAGCCGGCATCAGCCGCCAGGTCAACGCTTCACGCATGGCAGACACCGTGGCCAGCCGGTCCTGAAGTTATTGGAGGAACGGCTGCCAGTCAGTTCCTTGGAGTATTTACGTATCTACCTATCTACCTACCAACCTACCTATCTATCTATCTATCTGTCTATCTGTCTATCTGTCTATCTGTCTATCAGTCGATCTGTCTATCTGTCTATCTGTCGATCTGTCGATCTATCGATCTGTCGATCTGTCGATCTGTCGATCTGTCTATCTGTCTATCTGTCTATCTGTCTATCTGTCTATCTGTCTATCTGTCTATCTGTCTATCTGTCTATCTGTCTATCTGTCTATCTGTCTATCTGTCTATCTGTCTATCTGTCTATCT
>VSDK01016090.1:104346-154444 GCA_009767595.1 Symbiodinium kawagutii
ACTTCCCACATCGCTGCCAGCATGGCTGGTTGGTGGTTTGATTGACGTTTTATAAGGGTTGTATCTATGTAACCATGAATAATGGTTAATGAATAATGGTTGATGATAGGGGATGCAGGGGGATGCCAACCAACAATAATGGTTTGACAACAACTGCTTGGTGGTTTTGGGCATTTCATATTGTCCCAAATGTGATTAGAAAGAAATGCTTGGTCGACGGGTGGTTCAACCACCCCAACCAGATAGATACACATAGCAACACTCAAAGCCAAAAACTGAACCTTCCTGGGGTGCAGGTTTGGTGCAACTACCGCAAGTACAGAATAATTGGTTGGCACGTGACATCTCACCGGCAAACCCGCTGTACTTTCCAAACCAAAGCTTTTGAACTTTGGTCGGTCAGCTATAGTTTGCGAACTCTCGCATTTTCCGATCAGGAGACAGTTTGTGAAAGAACAAGAACTACAATGAACTACAGCTATTTCTGGCCCATAGTTTCCCAGCTCCAATCTTCGGATCCATAGTTGCCGCAGTGACGAAAAGTGTGGCATGGCCGAGGTCAACAAGATCTGTCAGCATCTTCTCCCAGTAAAGAATCCAGGTCAGACGTATCGTGTGGAAGCCCAGTGGACCTCTGTGGACCTCTGGAAGCTCGGCAGTTCGTTGGATCTCCTTGGGTGGCGCTTGGCCAAGGTACGCTGAGAGGATTCTGAGGCAAGGCCCAGCTGCCCAGCCCCCACGGTCCTAAGACCAATGAAGGGTAGTAGAAACATGAAAGAATATGAAGAATATAAATATACAGTGCATGGGTACGCATGCACTTGCACACACGCAGACACACAGCTTCACATATATACAATTATATTTTACATATATATATATATGTAATATAAATGAATAAATAGATAAATAAATAGATAGATAAATAAATGAATAGATAAATAAATATATACACAATTAGATATGTATATATATATATATTTATATATATATATTTATATACATACATTTATGCCCATCTACATCTACGTGCGCGTGCGTGTGCGCGCGCATTCATGTGTTCACACACAGTTGCACATCATTTCCTTTCCATGGGATTGAGGTCTCTCCCTCGTGCCTTGTTGGCACCTTTTCCCAGCCAGTGCGATCAATGCATCCACGTGGCTGGTAGTCAGGCTTAAGCACTTGCACATCACAAGAATAGACACTATCACATGCACTCACTCGCGCAAATGTATTTATGGAATAGGATCTGGTATTTGCGGAGGGGATTGGGAAACTGAGGAGGTCAGGATATGAGGTGGTATATCACAAGTTTCAATGATGTTGTAACCGCGGAGCCAGATTCAGACGCGCCAGGTTCCGTGGCTTCAACAAGTGGAAGCAAGCCTCTTTGAGAATCATCGTGCGTGGCCGAGACTGCGCAATGCACGCAGCTGTGCCTGAGAGTGAGCACAACTGCGTTCCGTTTCTCAGGCGAGCATGTTGCCTGAGAGTGAGAACAACGCTGCGCGTGAGTTCTTCCTGTCCTTGGACACGGAGTGCCGCGGACAGGTTCCTTGGCGCGCAGTTTTACTTTGAAGCTTGGGGGATCCATGGTGTGACTCTTTGAGCCGGCTTTCCGCTTCACCTGCTTGCTAAGATCTCCTTTGCCGCCGTGTGCCAGGCGGGCTCAGCTCAGGTTCAATGAATAGTGGTGAAAAGTGGCAAAGTGACGCACAATGCAATAGATTGCAATGACTTCCTAACTTTGGGTGCCCAGCATGATCTCCCAAACGTGTTTGCTGTATTGTCTATGGCTTCAATCTAATTTGCATGACTCAGTGGACAGATAGGGAACCCCCTGAAGCTTCACACTTTTGATTTGGCCACGGGCGTATGTCTCAAGCACCTTTTTCCTTGGTGCACAGTGTGGTGAGTTTGTTCCAACAGTATAAACTTATCCAATGACTTAGTTGTTGGTGGGGTTGGTGTGGTGTCTCCTCCAGAATCTTGAAATCTTCAGTTTTGTACCTGTTTTGCTTACCTCCATTCTGCCATGCCTATTCACTCGCCTCACACCAAGTGCTGACCTCACAGCTCCCAATGACACGTATAGTCGCCGTCGTCCACCATGCAGTGGGCCTTCTGTCTTCCCGTTACTTGGACTATGGCAAGTTTTCCCTGTCGATCGAGGCGTGCGAATACGAGCACAAGGCTTCTGATGAGGAGGTTGGCCTACTCTTCATCTCAACAATTTCAGCTTGATGAAACGCCCACAGCTGCCCACGGAAATTCCACAGAGAGCTCTTTCTCTCACAGTGAGGATGTGACATTTACGGAGTTTATCGCTGCCACCTTCGACCGGAAGCGGGGTTTGGGCGAGAAGATGTGCCGCGTTCACATCTCAAGATTTCCTGAATTGTAGATATTTTTGGCCACGTGTCGTGCCATGTTGAGTTTTGAGATGTCAAACCTGTAGACCCAAGGCTGCTTACCAAAGCTTTGACAAGAGCGGCGATCAGCAGGCGCAAGTTCCAAGGAAAGTGCTCTTGGAATTTCGACAACTATATCCATACAATTTGTATCTCTATCTACATCTATATTTATATCTATATCCATATCGGCTCGCTCTCTCTCTCTCTCTGCATGTTATATGGATCTACCTATAGCCATCATAGCTATATTTTTAACTTATATATTTACATATACATATACATGTACATAGAGATGTACATGTACATTTCCATATGCATACACATATGCATATACATACACATTAACATTATACACTGTACATTATGTTTATTTGTTTATTCATTGCGTAAGTTTCGTAACCTTGCATTTTCCGACCATGGCACTGTCCGGTCCAGCTTTCCAGGTGAATTTTTCAGATCTTGCAGAGGGACGACTCATCGGCCGCCTGGTGAGACCTGGGATTTCTGCCAGGGGTGGCAGGTTATGGCAGGTCATGGCAGATCCAAGGTATGTTGACCCATCAAGCATGGCATAGCAGAAGCAGACCCATCCCTAGCCCCAGCCTTCGATTTACACAGAATTATAGAATTGCCATTGCGTCCATTCAGTTCGGAGACTGCAACAGCTTCCTCCAGGTCGTGATTTCAAGTGATTCCAACATGATTCCAATATATTCCAATATATTCCAATGTACAATTTCCACTGCAACTGCAACAGACCTCTTGATGTTACTAGATGAACGGCTCGCCTGATCTCGCCGTTCCCAAGGTAAGCTGAGCTCCAAAGATCTGAAACGTGTGCTAAGAGACCTTGGCGAAGACATTGAGATCGTAGACTTTGGCAGCTTCATGAAGATGCCACTCGCCATTCAAATATGGCCACGGGCCAACATGAACCAACCACCCCTGAATGAGTTGGTGAACATCCCAACAAAGACTAGATTGGTCATAATTATCGATCTGGGATGTTCACAGAGTTTTGACCCTTAAGAAAATTACCGGGTGGCAACCACTGGGTGGATTCTGTTTGATCTAGATGCTTACTTCAACCTGCAATGAACATTGGCTACGCATGTTTGCGTGATGCTAAGCTCTAGGAAGCTACATATCTTAACTACAGGTTATTGTGGCAAATCTGTTGGTTGGAGTTTGCATGGGGCCATTGGGGCCGACGGTTGGAGTTCTTACGTTTGCAATCAGGGTGCTCAACATGTCGGTGCAGCTCATTGTCATATTACAACCCTGTGAGCGATTCACATCCAGGATCGGCAACCTGATAGGAACTCAACAAAGACACCCGATGCCACTCATGCTGAGCACTACAGCTGAGTCACGGCATTTTTTCAGCACATTACACTATTTGAGCAGTGTAGAAATTCAAGCGCCATGCAGCCGAAGTGTATCTGTGTTTGGAGTGTAGCTTCCAAGTCTATGCCTCGCCCTGCGTATCCCTGCAGCCAAGGTTACGCGTTGACAAGACCGGGATTCTGAGTGTGTTCCAGATGGGTTGATGAAAAGATGGCTAAGAGTTCGGCGAACCTGATGCAGCCCCAAAACCCTAAACAAGGAGCTGGTTTTGAACCTTCAAAATATGGATTGTAAATGTGTATAATCATTCGTACCATACAAAAGATGATGACTCTGGGAGGCAATGGTATAATGTGATCAAGTGATCATCAACTTGATCATCATTTGTTTGATCTGTGCTCATATTTGCGAATTCTTTTGGCGACACATTCCTCATTTCATGTTTTCCTCATCATTTTTCCCTGATGCTCTGAACCTCTGAAATGCTGCTGATGACTGCGGACAGCTCTGAGCTGAGCTTGAGGACAAAGTACCTTGTCCGAAACAGCAAAGTTTCTACAGTAAATGGTCAAGCAACAGGTATAGATACATGAAACGTAGATAAATAAACAAGTAAATGAAATGTGTATGTATATTTAATATCTACGTGTCTAGATTTACGGTTATACGCATTACGATTAATTAATCAAGATTACAAACATGATTATATATATATATATATATGTATATTAAAAATATATATATATAAATAAGTATATTTATATATATAAAAATAAATATGTAGAGATAGGACATTCTAGTGCATGGACAGGCCTACTTCTCTTGTGCACTTTGGGAGTTCCCACATGCATTCAGATGCGAAGTGTTTGACCTGTTTGACCTGTCGTGGTTTTGATGCACACCATGTCACTGGCGCAGGATTCGAAAGACTCTTCTTGCAACTGGGCAGCCTTGGCGGCTAAACATGCGAGTCTGTCTATGCAAAGCATAGACTTGTCATCCTTTGTCGATAGTTCGATCATGTTCAATCCATTCATCAAAAGCCGTTCTTAGAAGACATTCTCTGCCAATGGCCGATACAATCTTCAAGTCTTCTGCAAATGGGACACCAGTGGCTGATGACGCTGTGGATTCTGATGTCAGTTGTCACGCCTTCCTGCCCGTTGAGCTGCCAAGAAATTTCAATCCATTGCTTAGCCTTCAATTTGGTTCTTGGCTGCAGGCAAAGTCCAAGTCCATGAAAGCTGATCCAGCGGGAAGCGATGCTGCTCCCAGTGAGGATAGGAGTGAAGCCGAGGAATGAATTCCCAACTGGACCAAGCAGAAACCGTTTTAAGCTTTCTCGAATTTCTGCGAAGACATACAGTAGAAAGTTCTACCGTGACTGAGGAAGCGTGCTAGATCGAAGAGAGAAGATCGACATGGATTGGAGACTGGCAGACTTCGTAGTTTGATTCATGTTGTGGCAATTGCATGCAATTGTACATTTTATTTCATAAAGGTTCTGGAGCACAAGCCGCCGCCTCATGTTTCAACATTCTAGCCGAAGTGAAAGTGCAATCTGCGGTTCGATCCAGCCCTTAGTGGCTGGGGGACCAATGAAGATTGTGCCGGAGTGTGACCTGCGGAGGCTGGACAGCCAGGATGCTAAGCATCCGCATCGCGCATCATTGCGCATTTGTCTCATGACATGCTGGACATCCAGTGTCAAACCATACAGGCTGGAGACGATCCGACTGCAAATGAAGGACTTGCATTTTGCTGGGCCAATGCTGTGCGACAAGTTGATAAACACTGCTTCGGGATGGTGTGTTCAATTTAAAACAGCAGTTGTGCAATGGATCCAGTCTGAAAATGCCACGTTCTTTTCCTTCGTAGCTGCATCAATGCAGGAGACGCCCTTTCCACCTAGCTTCTGCAAATGACATTTACATAATAATAAATAGATAAAAAACACACATAAATAAAATACAGATAAATATTAATAGATATAAATAAGTAAATAAATAGACAAACAATTAAATAAATAAATACATAAACAAATAAATAGATAAATACATAAATAAATAAATATTTCAATAAATAAATAAATAAATATAAATATTTGCGCTGTTTCTCCTTTGCTTTGCTTGATTTCTGCTACCCGCGCCCACTGACGATGCTGCAGTTTGACATCCGGAAGGCCAACAGGAAGTGTAGTTCGATCGTAGTCTAATTCGTTCTCCTCAGCCCCTACTTTGCTACCCGGATTGTTTTCCCGTCCCTGATAATGGCTAGGATTCGGTGCACAGACTTCGCAGTCTGCACAGTAGAAACAAAAATATACACATATCTGTAAATACTTAAATTTGGAATCAGATAAGATCATGTCGTTTTCTATTTCAAACGGTCTGAATTTTACATCGCGAAAATGTCATTGGTGGAAGAGGTGGATGCGGATGCCACATGTGGAATGCAAGGAAGGCAGGCACGGCAAACTTTGATGCTTTCGAAGCCATCGACATCAAAGAAAGTCCCTCCATTTGAACTCCGAGCTGTCTTAATTGGTTTGACGGCTTCGCCCCTTGGAATTCCAAGCTTGGCTACTATTGTGGCCATGGAACATCATGGAACCTTGCACGGCACATGGCGGCTCTGCCTTCCAGACAGCTCTCAAGCAGATTCTGCCCTCAATGCCCATTTATTGAGGAACAAACGCCGAAGCCAGAGCCGAATGCGAAGGACCACACGTTTTTGTGTGGAGCAACTGGAACCTCGCGGGAGCTGATGGGGCCCTATTTCGAGCCCTGTTGGCTTCGGCATCCGATTGCTCAAAATTGACGTGCAGTGTAGCGTTTTTATGTTCGGCAGCCCCGCAGTTGAGGTGCACTGATGCGAGTACGATGTAAGAGAATGGAATGATAGGTAACGGTGAAATGTTGCGATTGATCATAATGAGTGGGTTTGAATAAAGATGTAGCAACGACAGCTCATGGCGGCACTGTTTGAACCTGAGTAAGAATTTGCCGAGAATCCTCAGCATGAACACCAGACCATGGCGATCCATGTCGAATTTCCGAAATGGCTGACCTTTTTTTGCTCAAAAGCCGATGTGACCACTGAGCGGAGCCGTTTCGAGTGCATGTTTGTATCACAGGGCCATGGACGAGATGGCTCAGGTGCTGTGAGAATGGCCGCCTTTTCTCCACTGGAACGTCCAAGTTACAATCCCTTCGGGCCCTTGGGTGGCTATGATCTTGGTCCAGCAGGTCAGGGTGAGCCAGTCTGGAGCCGACTGAAAGGATCAGTGTATCCGGTTCTTGACGTGTGCATGGATGCCTACTATGCTTCATTGTCCAAGAGCTTCCAAGGAGACATTGAGTTTGTCCATCATGTTGGGGCAGCTGTGGAGTTCATCCACGAAGGGGCTGATGTAGACGTCAGAGATGACACGAGTGGCGGATCCTGCCTGCACTTTGCGGCTGGCTGTGGGTCTCTGCCTCTTTGCAAGACACTGTTGAGTGCCAAAGCACGCCTCAATGCACGTGATTTTCACTTGCAGACGCCTTTGTGGTGGGCGATCAGTGGAAATCACCGCAACTGGCACTTCAATTCACTCTACACTTTTATCCTTTTTTGTGGAATCTTTTGGCGTTCAATTCTTGCGCTTTCCTGCTTGACGATGTAGTTACATAGAATTGACCCGAATAGATCAATCAGTATATCGATATAGCTAAACCTTCGGGATGGTGATGGAGAAAAGAGGTGTATATCTACAATATTAATATGTAGACAGCCAAAGTTTTGATGTCTGCGTGTCCCAATTGTGTCCTGCTTGCTGTTTCATGTCATGTCGTTTGTTGATGCTTCTGCGCGGCAAGGCGAAGTTTGCCAACTCTTGCTGGGGCTTGACCCAGCACAGGCGGTGGCAACGAATATCGATCAGCTCACGCCTCTACACGACACTGAGCAAAACGCGGCACTGTGATTCCCTTGGAAATTTCTCCCAAATTCACTCAGTCTTCCAGGAAGAATCAAAAAGCCCCTGTTGTTTGGGTTAGTTTGAGCCGATCAAGACAAGGAGACAGGCGGATTATGACCAAGATACCCTTTTTTGAGCCAATGAACAGGGGCCGGGTATCCAGAATTACGGGGCTTCTCCAAGCGGCATGCGGCAGCACCTGGCTCCTGGGTCCTTTTGCCTGCTCCTCAAGTCGTAGACTCCTTGCTCCAACCAGACTCCGCTACAACCAGCATCACTAGCATCGCCATTGTCGCCGGCATAGTCATCAGTGTCCTCGTCATGACCGTGATCTTGATTGTCAGTATGATTCATCATAATCATGGGTCACGATCGAATCATGATCCTTCTCTTTATCATCCCGATTCCTTGTCATGATCACCATCATCGCCACCATGGTCATCATCATCATCATCATCATCATCATCATCATCATCATCCATCATCATCATCCATCATCCATCATCCGTCATCCATCATCCATCATCCATCATCCATCATCCATCATCCGTCATCCATCATCCATCATCCATCATCTCATCATCATCCATCATCATCATCATCATCAGCATCATCATCATCATCATCATCATCACCATCATCATCATCATCATCCATCATCATCATCATCATCAGCATCATCATCATCATCATCATCATCACCATCATCATCATCATCATCCATCATCATCATCATCATCAGCATCATCATCATCATCATCATCATCACCATCATCATCATCATCATCCATCATCATCATCATCATCAGCATCATCATCATCATCATCATCATCACCATCATCATCATCATCATCCATCATCATCATCATCATCAGCATCATCATCATCATCATCATCATCACCATCATCATCATCATCATCCATCATCATCATCATCATCAGCATCATTCCTCATACTTCTTCCACTTGGTTCAGTGGATGCGATCACTGCGCCAAGGAAGCAGCATTTCTTGGCCGCGCCCAGCTGCTTGATCTCCTCCTCCGGTTCTCAGTGAACCAGTCACTTGGGGAAGAACGGACAGCTGAACGGCTCAATGTGGTGCTGTTCAGCTGCTGATCATCTTCCAAACTGTTCTATTTAAGTCCAAGAGCCAGTAAGTTCTGAGTAAGAAGCAATTAAGAATTGATTAATAAACTTTCTTTTACTCATTTTCATTCCATGCGACTGTTCGAAGTGCTAACGTCCAAGAACAACTTGCCGCATGTCTCCACGTCATGCATTGCCACTGGAAAGCCTCTCTTGCCAAGGCACTGGGATAGATATGGCCGGGCTGTGCGGCTGCCCTCGGGACCAAACATGCGAGCAGGGCGGCGGCTGCTAAGCCCACTTCATCTCGCATGCCGACAGGTGCCCCGGAGCGATGCTGTCATTCCCCTCACACCAAGCAGGGCATGGTGAAGTCATGTGAAGTCCTTCCTGATGAATTCATTGAATTCTGTGATTCAACGATTTGGATTTGAGGTCTTCGTTCGACACACGTGTTAAACTGTTCAAAACTAGAGAAGAGAGAGTGTCCGTGGAGTCCAGTTGGCTTCTGAACTTCGGCTGATCAAGTTCTCAGTGCTCACGCTGATGTGACGTGATGGCCAGGGGCACTTGGCTACCTGTGCAGTGCTGCTGAAGGCTTCCGCAGACCCGCACCTTGTGTGCAGCCAGGGTCGAACTGCTCTACACCATGCCTGCGCTGGTGCGAGTCGACCGCGAGATTTGCGGGCAGGCAACCGGGAATGGAGGGCACCTCAAATAAGCGACAGGTGGAGATATTGTTGGAGCATGGGTAAGCATGGATGAATATGGTGGAAAATTCTTGAAAAGTGACGAAAAATGCTTGGAGCATGACGAGGCGAGCATAACATAAGAAGAGCCACGGCGCATCTCAGCCTATCGGTTCTGATGCTGCAGGCAATATATTGGAGCTTTGCCATTTGTCTCTTGGCACCGTGAGGGTGTGGTCACATGTGGCGTCCTGTAAGTGCAAAGGTTGCAGATTCGAAAAACCAGCTCGACAGTTTTCAAAACAACTTCATACAACTTCACAAGTGTTGTGACGCGTAGCCAAAAAAGAACGGCATGTGTCAATGCTGGAAGCCTCACGAAGCCTCAGAGTCTGGATGGGTATCACATGTGCTGTTTATGCACCACCAGGTTGCTGCGCCAACAGCCCGCGCTTTTGTCACTCCGCGACGCTTTTGGCCAGACACCGCTGGATTTGGTGCAGCGGCACAGCTTTGCACCGCCTGAGCTACGCTTGTTGCTGCGAAAAACCGCACCGGTGGCAGTGCATCAGGAGCTGGGTTGGTCATGGTTGATCCAAGTCATTGCTATGAAGCAAATATTACGAACAAAACCAAAGAACAGTCATGTCGAGGGAGAGAGGTAGAGAGATCACCAAGACATGGAGGGACAAGCTTGAGACATTGGCTGTTTCATGCTGTTTCTTCATTCTTCGTCTCCTTCTCCTCTTCTCGCAGTTGCCTAAAACATTTGCCCACGCAGAATTCCCAAGAGGCCCTCAAGCCGCAGCCATGAACCATTCACCAAGACTTTGGATGGCCATGGCAGGCATAGATGTCGGAAGGTCTCCAAAGAGCCTGGCTAAGGCAAAATGGTGGCCTGTGCCAGCAATCTTAGTGACGTTTCACCGTGAATTCGAACCATGAGGTCACCAGTGCCACAGTGCTTCTAATGCCTATGATTCGGATCGGTACCAGCAAAACAGGCTGCGGCTTCAACCCCAAAACGGATGTGAAGCAAAATCCACAGCAGCGTTTCTCATCTTGGAGATGGATCCGGGATGAGGCCGAGATCATCAGCCAGTGCTGTTCAAAGATGGAGGCCGGAGCAAGCACGGGGGATGTGGACACCAGGTACAACTTCCGTTGTATCTTCGAAGTTCATGGCCTTGAGGAACAGGTTAGTTGAAAGTTGTGGCACAGCCGAGGCTTGCCTGTGTGCCTTCCTTTGCAACGGCCAAGGCCCGAGGGCTCAATGAGAATTTCTCTTGGAAGAAGGGGTCTTGTTGTCCGCTTGTTGGCGCCCAGAAGAACAAAGGTCTCCTTGCATTTTTCTCGTGCGCCTGGCAACCTGAATTTTGTACAGCTGCTAATGCTGGCTCCGCAGCATTGGCTTTGCCGTAGCACAGGTAGATAGACTTGTTTCCAATTCTCACACAGCCATGGCTATGGTTCGCAGGCAGCGGCCAGGGTTCTTACCCAACAGGGCTCATCATGCCTGTCGACAAGCACATTGTTGCGCTTTAGCAAGGTAGTAGATACATATGCTATCTAGAAATCCAACCGTGTCCACCCATGATTCTGACTCTGACTGGTTCATTTTATGGGTGTATAAAGGTGTATACTGTAATATTTGCAACGCGTGTTTTTTCATCTGTCAGTGAGTGTGTCGTCCGTATGAATATAAAACTATGTAGCGATCAAACTATCAAAGTGCCAACAACATGCATAAGTACATCTCAGCATATCAGCATACAACTCAATTCGCCAATCCATCCATATCCATCCAGCTACCCACCGACCCATTCGTCCATTTGCAGACCTATCCTTCCGTTTGCGTGTTTCGATCGTGAACTGACTGATGCCGAATAGAACCACATTTTAATGCGAGCTGGATTTGGCCAGGTTTTGGTCAAAGTCAAAATGCTTCCTGCAATAGATGTCTGATGATGCTCGTGTCATCTCGTGTCTTTGTTCACGATCTCAAAGCCCAATACAGCCCATGAGTTGTCCCATGTTGTCCCTGATTTGGTCGATTGTTTCAGCACAAGCTGCTTCATTGACAGTGAATACCTTTGCTGATCGCAGTTGACGCGGGCTACAGGAGATGCTGTGCTGCCATGCTTTTGGTGGCAACTCTGCTGAACTGAAAGTTTTCCGAGGTTGGCATAGAAGGCTTAGAACATTACCAGGCAACTTTCGCAGGCTGCTTATGGCTGGTTGCTTATGAATCCATGGCCCATATGATGAGCCGCCAAGAAGTAAACATTTGCAATCCTCATAAATCCCTATTGTCTGCGTAGTTTTCTGTTTTTGTTACATGTTTTTTTCTTCAAATTAATGTGTTTTTCATTCAAGGTTTGTTTGTTTGGAACAGATGCTTCCAAACCTGTCAGCCCACTAGTGATGAGCAGATTGTCTTGGCATCCCGGTTTCTTGTCAGCATGATGTAGTGGTGTCTTTTTCCGACTGTCTTGTAAGAATGGTATTTACTCGCCAATAAGGATTTCGCAGCCAGAGGCTATCACTTCAGTATATATTTAGTTTATGGTCTTTATTCTGGGGATATGTATTTGGCTGTATTGGGCAGAGTTGAACATGTCAGAAATGGATCGCCAACATGTGATATTGAGACTCTGAAGTGTAGATCTTTAACAGGTGTCCCGGAATCAATTTTTTGGGTTCATTTTCAAAAGATTTGACTAAGAGGCTAAAACTGGCAGGAGTTGCCTTTTGGATATGGAGCCAAGGACGCAAAGTTGCTTCCAACCCACCATACTGCACCGAGAATTGTTGGGACGCAGCCGGAAGATTTAAGTAGGGAGGGATTGTTGATGCAATGGAGGTTACTCCATGTTGACCATGGTCGTCGGGAAACTTGTGGCACTACTTACATGACTGGAGGAAACTGGCAACTGTGAAGAAGTTAAAGAGTCACAAGTCGTCCTTCTTATCCAGCGTAATCTGAAAGAAACCTATTCATTATTCACTCTTTATCCGCAAATGTTTTTTCAACTTGTGTTTTTTCTGTGAGGCGTGAGTGGTCCACCTGCCCTTTCTCCCACCTTTCGACTCAGGCACTCTGCTTCCGCCTTGCTAGCGTTTTCGTTGCTCCGGGCGGTGCCCCAGGGAGGCAAGCTGGATTGACGGTCCTAAAAAGCAGTCATCGCTTTTGACAACCAGCAACAACTGGCACTGGTAGAATGATGAAGAGTGGTAGATTGATGCGGAGTGAGGGGGTTTGAATTTTTCAGGCAGCAAAGTTATCTAGGAGTAGTCACTCCCCTACTCTTGAGAAGCTAGAGCATGTCTTCGCCAAGGCCAGATCTTTCAGCACACAAACGCATATAATATACAGATAATGTGTTATCTCTATCTAAATCAATGATTACCTATGTGTGTATAAATGTATGCAGGTTCTCAAGTAGAAGTCGTGCTCAAATGCGAATGCTATATACAATTTACGGTATGCATATACAGATGCATACGTGCAGATGGTAGATGCATATGCACATACACGCGCGCACACACACACACTTATAGTAATTACCAGTCAAGATGGGAGGTAGGAACCAAGGTCCTGGACCCACATACGATCACACCCCACCCATGGCACATACCCTGATCCATAGCGCTGCAGAATGATCCCTGCCCCGATGCATACCTCTACATTACCTTGCAGTTATATGCACAAAGATGACAGCACATGGCTATCGGCTATCCATAGTCATGAGTCACAGTGGGGCTATATTTACACACGTTTGATGTGAACCCACTCTGCAGATATTACACACATACCTAGAACTTCGCTGGCGGCACTTTCCTGCAAAAGCAGCCTCTACCCGTACTTCAGCCTAATTCTAGAGCTGGCGGCGTTTCTTGTTTTGTTTGACGGCTGTTTTTGCTAAAGACATGTGGTAACATTTTTTGGGACCTAAGGAGGTGCATCACCCTCACGCCAGCACGACTGATGCAATGCATATAGCACATTGTGATTTGCAATTTGTTGGTTGTGCCTGAAGAATGCCAGGATGTTTTCACGCAGTTGTTTCCCTTGAAGTGATTTTTGACACAGCCATGATATCATGCTAAGATCAAATTACTATAGGGTAGTTCATCCAATCTATTTATCCAATTGCAAGCGGTGTCGATTCAGCAGGTGATGATGCCGTGGAACACTTTCGAAGTAGAAACAACATAAATGTGAGAGAACACATGCACAATGCTTTCGGCGTAAATTCCGCACTTTCGGCGTAGATTGCCGTACTTTCGGGGTAAATTGCCCTACTGGGCGTAAATTTCTGTACTGCATTTTATTGTTTTTTTCCAGTAGTTGCCGCATGTTTTCGCAACCATATGGAAAGTATATGTTTGAAGTGTTTTTTGGGCTTCAGCAAACAAGGAGTTCTGAGACCGTTGTCTGGGGGTGTGATATCTTTAAAAAAGGCATTCTGAGGCCTCAAAAAAATCTTTGTACCAGCAGCTCTTGACAGAGAAGGAACGACTTCAAATACCTCTGGTTCAATCAACAAGTACTTGCGTATTTTGAATGAACTTTGCTTCATTACTTTTATTAACATCAAAGACAGTGCCCAGGTGGATAATCTTGCTTATAAATTGTGCTGTTTTTTTTGCCAACGGAAGTTTTTTCCCCAACTGCATTTTTTTAAAGAAATGGCTGACATTTCAGTCAAAATGGGAAACGGCACTTTTTTCATCCTCCAAGTGGATCTAGGCATTCACAGTATGTGTATTTAGAAAAAAAACATACTGGCGCGCAAAACGGTTTCTTTCGTGCGCAACATTTTGCACATCTGGCTTCCATGGGATCCACCAGATCCGTCCAGCTTTGAACGTTTCGACCAGCTTTACCTCATGGAAAGCACCTTTAACATTGCCTCATTGAAAAATCCTATGGCGGAATTTATGGAAACCTGGCTGACTTGTACCAAAGAGGTTTGGTTCACCATCACATTGCCTCTGTGCAATGCTGCGACTTGATGCGAATAATAATCAGCTTGCTTCAGTTGCCATGATATGGCAGGGGGGGCGCCACTCGAACCATGACCCAGACAGATCGACTGGGCCGTAACGTCCGTGGTGAATCTTCTGCCACCACTTTGCGTGCATTTGATGGAGTGCCTTGATACTTCGAGATGTCTTGAGCAAGCTCCCTTTGTATCAAGTCATCTCAGCAACGGTCATAGGGTACTAGTGGAGCACTGGGACCAGATTCGTGAATTTGTTTCAATGCAGGCGCGTATGTCTATATCTGTCGATGCAAGAGTGCATGTGGGCTTGTCCATGCGGCAGGGAGCATGGACAACAGCAAGCAGCAAGCTGGATAAAGCTTGCCATCAGAAACCTTCTGAAAGAAAGGGCCCCCAAAGGGGGGGAGAAACGCTTGAAGGCACACCGTACGACCTGTCACATGGCCTTTGCAACTCAGCGTTTCGATCGCAGTGTTCGCATTTCGAAATCTTGAGTTCACATGAGTTCACAACCGTCACTAATTATATTAAAGATACCGAACTTACCGAACTCAAGTTTTGTTGAGCTCTGGTGTGTATATATCTTCAGTGAACTTTAGTCCGCAGTCACCACATTTCATTTTGCTAGAGATTTGTGGCCATTGTACTTTAATTTGTAGTCACTTTACTTGATATGTTTTGTATCTGTGTTTCGTTTTTGAGGCAGCTTGGGACTCGGCAGTCACTTCTAGCGCGTTGGATCTTCCCATTGGGATTTCCCAAGCTGTCCTGGGCCTGGCCGCACTCTACGCGATCATGCTGGAACCTTAGCCTTGACGCCCAAGCCATGGCATCAGCGCCAGGGCCAAGTCTTGGTGGGATCCTGGGCTGAGGTCAATGGCTGAGTACGTTTACCACCGATACTTCCAGCATTTGGGCTGCCGGACTGCACCTAGGACAAGTCCAGCTATGCATCCTCTTACGCCAAGAAATCCTAAGAGGTAAATCAATGGATAGATGTTCAAACAAATAAATGAAATATTGTAACATAAATGTTTATTACGTATATCTATGCCCTATTTAGGTACCTTACAAGATGTTTTCGAAAACCACTTTGCCTTTCAACAAGAACGCCCGGCAGCTGTCTCAGGTTTGAACAAGGTGGGTCCAGCATCTCAACGGCAAGAGGGACCTGCGAGAGCTTTCAGTATGCGTTTCAGGTGTGTTTATAAATGAGTGGGTGTGAACGTGCACAGGCTAGAGACACATGTTTCTACCCATGGGCGTACTGTGCAAATTTTTCGGCATGGAATTTCCACACATTTGCAGAGCCAGATGTATTTTGATAGCCGGAAAGTTTCAACGTAGTGAACTGCGGTGACGAGTTGAGGCACTTAACATGCTGAGGTCCGGACGGTGCGGAAGACTTTCAATCTCAACACCTTTCAAGGCGATGGACACGTGGAGCACCATCGGGACCTGCGGCTGCTGCAGTACCGCCTCGCGCGGCATGTGATTGAATCCCTCGCTGGAGATGATTTGGCTGTCGTATCACGTCAATGTTTAAGGATGTTCAACGGTGTTTTTACATACGCCTCAGTAAACGAACTGTATTATACTGTGTTTATTTAACCATGCTTAAAGACACAATTAAGTTGAGAAACATTCAAGTAGGGTATCTGTATACACCTTTGCATTTAACATCATTTGACTGCATCTTTATGCTTATAACTATATCATCTATATGGGTGTTTCTCCGTATAGGGGACCCCCAAATCATCCAGTTTATTAACCATTTATAGTAGTAAACCAAGCAATTTTTGGGTACCCCCATTTTGAGAAACCCCCATATGGCAGTGGTTCCCCTATCATTAACTATTGTTTCCCTTATGAACTTGTTGGTTTTTTTTAACTCCTATTATTGGTTGATTAATATTGACCCAGCTCGCCATATATAGCTGGTATATCCCATTATATCCCCAAGCTAGTTGCTAGTTGTTATCCCTTATTATTAACCATTAACCAGCTATAAGTAGTAAGCCATATATCACTAGCCATCTATATCCACAAGTCATCTCGTATCGGACTGAGGGATGGCGCAAGGCCGGATGGTTGCAGGAGACGCTGGACGACATGACCCTAGACATCGAGCCGGGCCGCGAGCTGGTCCTTGACAACGATCCTTTCCGGGGTGCCCACAGGTTGCCATGCCATGCAGCTGGTGAGGCTATTGATTATACAATTTTTATACAATGAATCCCAATTAAGTTTGTGATTTCATTGGATTCTAATAGGGATTTTGCATCTACTAGTTGGGTCGTTGAGAAACCGGTCATAGGCCACTGGTTGATGTTGAAGTTCTTGGCCAATAACGCAACCGGTTGATGGTGGTTGGCTAGGTCCAGATCGACCCCCATCACGAGTCCAATGTGCACCTCTATTCACCTGTCAAGGTACAAGCTTCCCGTGGCATGGGAGTTTGAAGATGTTCGCCGGTGTGTTGCCTTTCAGCTGCACTGCTGCTCTTGGGGTTGCCCAGAGGATTTGACGATTGCCAAGATTTGCACACCAGAAACTGCTTTGAACTGGCAAAGATCTAAGAACGTTGGATTTTTTCTGACTTTGAACCGACAAGAGAATGGGCAGAATCTGCTTCCGAGTCTGCTGGCTTTTCCTACGCTTACCTTCCTGGGCTGGTCTGCGCAGGCAGGGAGAAGCTGCCAAGAGAATTGGGGGTCAAGCTTCGAAACCGACTGAATCCCGTCCTGGGCAAAGATCTCTAGAATCTTGAAGGTAAACCCATTGAATTCAGCACCAACATGCAGCACCATGATGCGGCTTGAGACTGGTGATCCAATGATGATGAACAGTGGGGTATCAAATCTCTCCTGCCGCTGTCCCAGAGGTGATTGTGCCAGTGGTGGTGTCCGCCATGTTGTTTCATGCGCTTCTGTGGAACGTACCTTGCCTGCAGAGATCGGTGCTTGGCGCTGGGTTGTGTCTCGAAAGGCTGTTGACGTTTCACCGCGGCCATGATTTGACTGCAGTTGTTTGGCAAAGGGAAGGGCTGGGCGTCCCCAAGGAGTGATCCCTGTGAATCATGAGGTATGCCCGGCAATCAACTCCCCTATGCTTCCAGTCAAACTCTGAAAATTTGACAATCTGAGTGAGTGAGACCTGTATGCCCCATTGGGCGGCCCAGTTCGGGCACAGGTGAACCAATCGAAAAGCACATCTACAACATAGTGTACAAAAATAGCCTCTCAGGTCAACGTCCGCAAAAAGAAACAAAATCTTCTTCATAACCCATCCAAACAGCAGAATTTAGTGCCAAAAGCGGCCAATCATCGGTTTGTCGATATGCAGTGAAAGCCCAAACTTGGAAGTCCAATCATGTCGAGGATATCCGGCCACCCGTGTGCCTGGGGGTGTCCATTGTAAAGCTCGTTTGACCCATCGTTCGGTACAATCCGAGCCGCCAGTAAGATTCCAAACAACGGCGTGACCAAACCTTCATGCCGCATGCACAATTCTATCAATTTTCCCGTTCCAACCGTGCAGGATTTCGTGACGTAACTTGATCACTTTGTGTCAATACTGATGTTCCGTACATGTATCATGTATACTCAGCATATATGCAGGCGCCACATCCTGTGCTAATTTCAGGTGCTGATTTCCTTTGCCCTCAAATCATGTTAACTATTGGCGCCTGATGTTCTGGATGTTCTGGGATAGGCGAGTAGGCACTTGGGGAAATCCTGAGACAAATGCAAACATCGCTGATGCATTGCCTACAGTCCTTGTTGAGAAAACCTCCAGTTAATGGGGCAAGGCTCAGCTGAAGGTAGCACTCGAAATCAGATTGCACTCCTTTGAAGTTTGCAGAGTTCCAAGGCTCTTCATCCCAACATGCACGGCTTGCCCGATGTTCCACTCGAGGCAGGTTTTGTTTCAACGCTGGATCTGTGATGCGATGGGCCATGGGCTGTCAGGTGGGTGCTCCAAGCTGGGTGCTGAAAGGCTTCAGGGACTCTGCGTTGTTCAACTTTTTGCGAGAGAACCACGCAGGCGGGAAATCGCTTGCTGCGATTCGCAGCGGTGATAGTTGACGTATGTCGACATTCTTCACACGGTGCTGCCTGCGGTTTGCCTTGTCGAGAAGGCATCAAAATTGCGAGGTCATCATCGTGCGGTGGGCTCGCATGGAAACTACAACGTGTGCTGCCCCGGAGTCGACCAAATTGTGGCCTGCCTGCAACTGACAAACTATGTCTACTCCCTGTGCCTAGACCATGATCTGAGCCGAGAAGCAAAGGAGGAGGTTTGCGACGTGTTACCTCGCCTTTTCTTGTTCGAAACAAATTGAAAAGGCAGCAATTTCCCATTTATCTAATGTAGCTGTTTGGCGAGTGCTGCTGAAATTGTTGCCAAGTGTTCGAACTAAGGTGGGAACCAATGTCGATCCTGTCACAGGCAAGTGGTGTTCCAAAACTGCAGAAAGCATCACAGAGCCTCGATCATCATCGATCCATTTAGGTGTTTCTCAAAATAGGGGTACCCCCAAATCATCCAATATTGATCATTTATAACAATAAACCAACCATTTTGGGGGTCCCCCATTTTAAGAAACCACCATTTGAAGAATCGGTTTTGGCACATCGCAGTTTGCTTCTTCACCTTGCAGGTGCCCACAGTTTTCGCGATAAACCATTCCACCATGAGCGCTCGGTTAAGCACAATTGACCGTGTTGAATCATTGTCAACGTTTGTCATCCACCATCAAGCACGATTGACCATTGATTCATTATCTACAAACTGCCAACCATCATCAGTTGGTTGGCGGTTTTTACACATTTCTTATTTTCCCTAGTGATTGTCAACAAATGGTTGGTTGACTTTTCATCGGGGTTGAAACCACCAACCAGCAACCATCATCAACCCCAGAGTTTGTGTGCTCCAGGTGTGCCACAACCGAAGCCAGTCCCTGACTGGGTGGCGCCCTTGTGCTTGTTGGCGATCACACCATTGATGCCCGCCATGGCGCTGCTTGGATCAACGAATTCCATGGCTGGGTCGCTGTCCCATGTAGACAACGAAGTGATATGATTGGCTATATTTATCCCTCAGTATCCATTATTGATAACCATGATGCTGGAGATTGCTAGTGGCAAGAATCTAAGAACTATAAATTCTTAGTCAATACTGTATCATGCAGCCGCCTCCAACTTTCGTTCAGCTGGCGGGAAGAAATGTCAGTCAGCAGTGAAAGCCAAGCAGCGACAGCAAAGGGTTTCAACAAGATGAGGGCATCACAAGAGCACTCTTCCCGACAATAGTTGCATCACCCTTTGAAATGTCATGGTGTGAGGTTATTATCCAATTAAGATCTAATCATCAGAGCCTCATCAGGGTCTAATCAAAGACTGATCAGAGTCGAACCAGAACTTGTCAGAGCCCAATCACAATATAACCAGCATCTAATCAGAGTCTAGTCAGAATCCAATCAGAGTCTAACCAGAATCTAACCAGAGTCTGATAAGAGTCTAATCAGAGTTTGGTCAAGGTCTAATCAGAGTCTAATCAGAATCTAATCAGGATCTAATCAGAGTCTGATCAGAATCTCATCAGAGTCTGACCAGAATCCAATCAGAATCTGACTAGAATCTAGCCAGAGTCTAATCAGAATTTAATTAGAATCTAATCAGAGTCTAATCATGTCTAATCAGAATTTAATTAGAATCTAGTCAGAGCCAAATCAGAATCTAATCAGAATGTACGCAGAGCCTAATCAGAATCTAATCAGAATCAGATCAGGGTCATCAGAATGTAATCAGAGTCTAACAGAATTTGACCAGAGTCCAACCAGCAAAATGAGAGTCTAATCAAAATCTAGCCAGAGTCGCATCAGAGCCCTATCAGAGTGAAACCGTGTGAATTTTGCATCTCTATCATGGCCGATTCAGTTGGGCTGTTGCGCTTGCTGATGGGAGTGGTGTTCATCGGCCGAGGCTGCTGTGCTTGGTGGTTTTGGTGACCTACCCGCCATTGCCGAAGGGCGCCGCGGGCCCACCCGCGTGACCCATTTGGTGGGTGAGGCGGCTGGGGATCCTTCAATGAGCCCACCATTTTCAGTGCAGATTGTCATGGGAGAAGAAAAAACTGTGGGATGAAACTGGAATCCTGTTTCTAAGTGAAATCTGAAGTGAATTTTGGTATGGGAATCCGTGGGATAACAGGACTGCAATGGACTGCACGGGAATTCTGATACTTGCAATCCCCAGTTGCTGGGGACTTGGTGAAGTGATGGGAATGGACGTAGCAGAAAGAGGTTATGGTAGAAGCTCAGTAACATCATCAGATCAGTCCTTGAATGAACCGTGATTGATTTCCGACTCAGGACTCAGAAGATCAATCACCTGATGGCCTGATCAGGAATACCATGGGGCACCCCAATTTTTGTGAAATGCTGGGCCAACAAGCGACTGTGTCTGAATCAGACATAGCCACATTGTGCCAGTTGCATTTGACAGAGTCTATCTCAGATTTTCTTTTCCTGCTGCCCAAGTGCCAAGCTCAGTGATCTTGAATAGACTTGGATCCAAACAGCGTTGTTCGGAAAGCAGGAATACATTCCCCATTCGAGTGTCAATCGGTCAAACTTGACATTTGCTCTGTGTACTGAGCGTTTGGCCGTTGCAGTTTCTTCGTAGCCTTAGCTGCCCCTTGATTCATCGTGCCGCTGCACGATCTTCAACGTGCCTGTATCCTGTATGCTCAAGATGGTTCGCTGTTAGAAGTCCTACCTTCAGACCTGAGACATGATGACCATGATAGGCACAGTCACCTGTAGGAATCCTGAATCGTCAAATCTAGGCGAAGATGCCAAAATTTTGTCACTTGCCACCAAGATGGTGCCAAGACAAGCATACGAAGCTTCTGGAAGCTTGAAATATCTTGACATTCTCATTTCTCCTTGGACTACCCACTGTTGGGCGTCCGACCTGCCGCCCGAGTTGCCAGATAAGCAGAGGCTTCAGATCAGCATAGAACATCATACTTCGACAGGTGTAGCTTGTGATGAGCCCTGCCGGCAACGAGGTGAAGGAATGGCCGCTCTCGCGGAAAATGCAGCGCAGACCAGACATATTCGTCCTGTCATGTTGTACTTTGCTCACCTTCAAGGACAAGTTCGATAGGTTTCAAAATAGGATTCAACATGGAATTCGAAATAGGATTCAAAACAGGAATAAGAACAGGAATCACAACAAGAATCAAAATAGGAATAAGAATAGGATTCAAAACAGGCATGTAAATATCAATATATGCAGATATGTAAATATCCATCTATCTATCGATCTATCCTTTAAAAATATATTTATGTATACGTATATATGTAAACATCAATCAATCAATCAATCAATCAATCTATCTATCTATC
This sequence comes from Symbiodinium kawagutii, assembly GCA_009767595.1. NCBI lineage: Eukaryota > Dinophyceae > Suessiales > Symbiodiniaceae > Symbiodinium > Symbiodinium kawagutii. The sequence goes on from VSDK01016090.1 coordinate 126,275, forward strand.
TATCTATCTATCTACCTACGTATATACGTATATATATATATATATATATAAATAATATGTACGTATATACGTATATATATATATATAAATAATATGTACGTATATACGTATATACGTATATATATATATATATGTTTTTTTTGATAGAGCTTTTATAGGATTGAATGGTTCGCTTTGAAAGTCGAAGCATGGGCCAAGGCACTCGGGTGCCAAGACATGAAGGGAAAGGGACACGGGTCATGGGTGTGGGGCGGCAAGTCGCAAACTTGCCCGCTGTAACCCGCTGTAATTGGCATGTGCAGCGCTAGAAGATCAAGTTGGCCTCCAGATGCCTCCAGCTTCAACTTGGCTACTTTCACCCCTTCAATCAGTAGATCGTTGCAAGTAGAGTTGTTTCCTCGGTTTGCAATGACGCGGATGTTGTATCACACACGCACACACAGATAGATATAATTTAATATCTACATCTACACGTTTGCATGTGTTTACTTGAAGGTGCAAACAATACGGAACATCAGTTGCTTCATGAAAATAGACGACGGAGAAATCAGTCGGAGCGTTTAGCGTGCCATGCAGCAGAAGCAACCGCTGCTGGTCACACTTCGAAAAATGACGGGAAAGTTTGCGGTGCCTTGATGAAAGAAGATGAAAGGTCATATGAAATATGTGAATTTGTCGTGGTTCCGCCCTGTGACTCCGCTCTAGGTGATGTTGAGCGACTAGCTAAGCAGCTAAACAGATGGTATATGATAGCTTTGCAATGGCCAAACCAAGAGGGACCCATCACAGAAGAATGATGGCATGGCAATTGAGGCGTCGAGTGTGGCAGCAGCTTTGCTGTTTTGGGGAATGCGTCGGCTACTGCGGAGACGGCAATGGGCCAAAGCGGTAAGCTGCCAAAACATGATCTCCAGCGTGTCTGGCCTGGGTGTAGGCGTAGCTCGCACGCATTGATTATTGAGGCCGACAGGTGAAGATCGGAGGTGACATTGCATGACTCCGAATAGAAGCATTGTCATGCAATATCGATGCTCATATTGCTTTCATGTTTGCAAGATTTTGCAAGTGCCCTGTGCATTAATTGAGTTTTGATCTCATTTCCTCCGGGCAAGGTGAGGAATGCCGTGGTCAGTACCATGACGTCATTTGTCGCAACGCCGGCAAGCAACGGAACGCTCTCATCAGGGGGCGTGGATGAGTCTTGGGAGCCTCGTGCTGAGGAGATGCTGAGAGCCAAATGCGTTGTGAGTGTTTGAAGATGGACCGAGAACGCATCAACCAATGGTTGAATCAACCAACATCATGCTTTGTGAATATGTCGTCTGTTTGAAGGACGTAGACTTGAACCAAGAATAGGCCTGCAAACAAGTGAAATTGCATTTTCTTGAAGCGTGTGGGTGCTGGAAATGCTGCATCGGTTACAGTTTTTCCCAAGTTTGAACTGTATCAAACTCCAAGATGCATCTCACCTTGGCCAAGTCCTGTTTCGTCGTCGGGTCCTGTCTTCAGGAGTTGGAGCTGCCGCTGGCAATTCAATCCAAAGTCTTGAGGCACATCTCCTTTCACGATACTCGGAACAACCTGGAGAGTCTTCAAGGTGTTGAAAGGTGTTGAAAGGTGTTGAAACAGTATCTGGAGAGTGCTCGGAGAACCCACATTTCCGGGGAAGACTGTCCCAAACAGTACCAGGATAATCAGAGACGTACCGTACCTAGGCAAATCTAGATGTTATCAAGAAAGAAGCTTCCACTGCAGAATGAATTCAATGAAGCTTCGTTTGATTTCATGAGTCTTGAGTTTTCGTTTTTTGCTCTAGAACCAAGATGGACTTTCTTCAGCTGATGAAAGGAGGTTGTCCCAATTATTAGTCTCATGATTTTGTAATCGCCGCTTGTTGGACACGGACTGTCTGCGCTAAAGCGATCCAAAAACACAGACTGCCTATGCCTGCTTGACCCAACGTCCTGCTGTAGGTGCACCTTCTGGTAGGTGTAGCGGAGGAATTATCACCTGGAGAGCCATATGGGCTGTTTGCCAATGGAATGAGTTTATAATGTTGTTTTTACATAGGTGTCCGGGTTGAGTCGTGCAACTCAGGATGTCTACAGCATCGGCAAGGACAGTGATGTCGAGGTTATTCGCACCGGGGTGCTTTAACGTAGATAGGAAGCCAAGAGATGTCTGGTGGCAATTGGTGGCATGGATTCCAAATGTTTCGACTGATCCTAGGGGAACAGTGGTGCCCATGTGTGCCTTCAGTGCCTCCAGGAAGGTAGTGAAGAAGTGCTTGGCACCGGAATGCACGGCGCTGTGCTGGTGGCCAAGCACCGAAAGAGCGGACGGCGCGTGGCAGCGAAATGCCTCGAATCTGACAGTGCTTTACCAGAAGAGGCCTGCGCTATCCCACGTTGAACAAGTGATGGAGACGGGCCAGGTGGGATTCTATGGGTTCCATGGGTTCTATGATGTTCTTTGGGTTTTATGGAACTTGGATGACTTGGATCCCTCCATCATTTTGTTTTGTCGCGTAAGCGATGCAAGCAACCCCTGGAATCCCTTGCTGGAACAGACCGCAGCACGTTTAGGCGACTGTCGGGGGCAATATAGGGATGCCCCAAAATCATCCAATGTTCAATATGTGTATAGTAGTAAACCAACCATTTGGGGGGTCCCCTATATTGAGAACCCCCCATGTGAATAGACTTGTTCATGCAAGAGTCAAGTTTCCAAGAATCTCACTGGTTGATGCCTGATATTTGCTGGGGAGTCTCATCTCCCGCTACTACAAGTTGCGTTTCAAATGCTAAACCATTATAACCAGTCCTTTTTTAAACGCACTGGTCTATGACTCTGCCCATCTCGGTGTAAGGTTCGATCTTGCTTGCACAGGTCAGCCTGTACTTACGCCTGTCGCATCCAAACGTTTGCAGATTGCTGCAGGCCAGATGGCTCAACCAAGCGTGGAACATGGCTGAGCATCGTCCAGGGTTGCCATGTCCATTTGAGTCATGTGTGGCACATGAATTTGTCGCAAATACCGGGAATTTGTATATTTTTTCCATGAATGAATTTAGCTGCAGTGTACGGGACAATGGCGGTGTGGCAACGCACTGCACGCAATGTCGTTATTGCGCAACATTTCGCAGCCATGGGAATGATCGAACCCAACTAGCTATGTTAGGCAATCGTCGTTTTCTTGTAGCTATGTTATGCTGCCACGCAGCTGTTATTGTGAGGCCTTTGTAGAAAAGAATGGCGAAATCTGGCTTTGCATGGAGCTTTGTGCTGGAGGTGCTCGCAGCCACCTGAGCCCCAGAGTCTATGACACTGTGTGGGGTATCCATGCCATCTCGCGTAAACGAAAGCATATTGACCTATACCTCCTCCTGCCTTTCGTCATTGCAACATTCAGATTGCTATCCAGCAGTTGCTTAGCAGTGGCTTAGCAGTGGCTTCATCAGCGAACTTAGTTGCTTAGCAGTGGCTTCATCAGCTATTCATCAGCTATCAATCCTTGTTTGATGTTTCGCTCCCCACTGCTTTTCTGCGGTGACGTGTCTTTGACGCTACAGGTGAACTGTTCGAGTTGGCAGCAGGCACATCCTCCGTGAAGCGTGAGGGTGCCTCCATGCTGGACACGGAGGCAGCGCTGCACGACTGAAACCGTGCTCCTTCGCCCAAGCAGTGACTGACCGATCTCGGTAAAGGGCCAGGCAGTGACTTCATTCGTTGCTTTGTGATGGCCTCCGGTACTTATTAACAAGCCATGCTTGTTCAAATTTCGGCATCGCGGTAAGTGTAGAGTGGGCCTAGACCGGGCTTCTGTGACGTGAAGTTGAGACACGGGGCAGGCCCGCATCGCAGTGCTTGTGAAGCAAATGGCAGCGGCGATTCGGTACATTCACAGCATGGGCATTGTGCATCGCGATATCAAGTTCCTGAGCTGTTACAGTGCAATTTCATGCTGGGTCATGACAGGAAGAAGTCAGTAGCTGATGATTTCATGTCAACTGCCACCTGCAAATGGGGTGATGACATCCAACAAGATTTTAGAATTTTCCAACCAATGCTGCTAAAGAAGCCAGCTGTATCCAGCTGTCGCATATGGATTCTTGATGTATTTTCTTGCGCCAACAGTGCCAACATTTGCCTCACTCCAAATCGGCTAGAAAAGATGAGAAACCTAAGAGGATTTGCTTGGGCGACCGGCCATGAAACAGGATGAACCAAGTAAGGAATAACAACACAGCCCAAATCTCACCGCAACTATTGGTGCCGCTCTTCGACTAGACCCGCCGGTACTGTGAAAGGTCTGGGCTGGAGTTTTGGGAAGCCAGTTTCAGGTGGGGAAGTTTGGCGAGGAAAGATGTTGGCCCCATATTAGGTTCATGTTGGATCAATATTGAGCCGATGGTAGCCAAGTTGGGTCTGTGCGGGCGTAGGTTCGGCACATATTACATATTATTACATCTAATATGGCGGCCATGTTCACCAAGTTGGGTCTGTTTTGGCCTTGTGGGGCCCATATGGGGGCAGCTCAAGCTGCGCCACAGATTGTTTATCGCATTTGCAAGTCACACCCCAAGCACCTTCGGCGGTCAGATTTATGCAAGGCGAGGTGCAAATATGTGCAAACATTCGAATACATATTATATTCAATTTTGAATCTGGGCGATCTCTTGGATGTCCCAGATGTCTCCAGGAATCGGAACCTGTTTTCACTGACTTGTCTTCGCTCGTTTCCCACTTGCCAAGCAGTTGTGCCGTGCTGAGCGATAGCACGGGTGACATCGACCGAGGCTGGAGAATTGGGTCTTCGCATCCCCAGCACAGGAGAGACTGAAACTGATCGACTTTGGTTTGGCCACACGAGTTGTCGGCCACAGCGAAGGCAGGTCACACCCAGATGCACGCACCATGGGCACCACGCGCACCACGCCTGCCACGCGCACCACGCGCACCACGCGCACCACGCAAGCACTGCTAGTGGGAAGCGGTTTTGTTCGGTTGGATTGACTCTGACGTTCCTTTCTAACCTCTTTTCACCATTGCCAGGTCATGTGAGAGGCTTCATGATTGAAATCGCGATCCCCATTTGGCAGGTACAAGAAAGAAGCTGACGCAGATGTGTGGCACCTGTTACTATGTCGCTCCAGCGCCTTCTCAAAAACAGTGGAAAGTGTCGTTGCCGAACAAAGAGGCGAAAGAAACCTGAATTCGTCACAAACAAATCAAACATAGAAAACAGTTGGCAACAAAACCATAGATGGAAAGAATTGGAAAGAGAGCGAGCTACAGTTGCCAATGTTGACACATCCGAACCAGCTTAGGAGATCATTGGCTTGAAGAATGGCACCATTTGTAAAGGTGACGGCTATGCGCAAGAGGTTGACGTTTGGGCCCTTGGCGTTTTGATTTACATGCTGGTGAGTGGCATGCCTCCCTTTAATGGCAAGAGCCACGCTGATGTAATCTGGAAGCCTGGCAGCACAAAGGCTTCTGTATTCTGGGTGACTTCCCCCGGTCCACCGCAAGGAAAAGGTTGTCCTAATCCGGTAATTGCATAAAGATTTTATGCATTTTTATGTCAGTTTATATCATTTGGTGCATTGATTAATGGTTTTAATCAAAACTATACACGATACATACGTGTACGGTAGGTAGTCAAAAGGCCTTTTGGCAATCAATTTCTGGGGGCTTCATCTGTGAGGTCGGCTAGGGTTCTAGGATTCTCACGAAAGATGCAACTTGGAAGCAGTGCGACTCGGAGCAGGGAAATGGAACGCGGAGTCTGTCGGCATCACCGCCTGTCCAACTGCTCAGGATGATGTCATCGGGGGATGTGCTGTGTTGGCCAGTGGGGATTGTTGTCATTTATGACTATGAGAACCTCGTGGAATCTCGTGCGACGGAACTCAGGAACATTGCCAACTTCAAATACTGCGACGACCCGATGGCAGACGCTTTTCTCGGCCCTCGCTGGGAGAACGTCTCACCTGTGTGCAAGGAGATGTGTTGATGCAATGGAACCAGTCAAGAAAAGTCACACCCCCAAGGCTGCAGTTGTGCATGCTCCTGAATTGAATGACTGCTAGCCAGCATGTAGTTACGCAAGGGCATTGACTACGGGTAAACGCCATTACTGGATATACTGTAAGGCAAATCGTGTATAGTTCATAGACCTTCCATGCACACTCCATGCATCGCGTGACGCAAGACCCTTGCCAATGGCTGGGACTCAAACTCAAGGGCTTGTGCCTTATTCACAAGCATTCATGTTCCCAAATGTTCCCAAGGAATTGCTTGGCATGCCATCTTTTTCCAGGGGAGGCGGCTAGGATTTCTAATCTTCAGTGCAAATTTGGTCTGCTGTATCCGTCTTGTGGGATCATCCTCACAGGATTTGATCCAACGATGCATGAACCGGGACCCCGAGAAGCGGCTTCTTGGAAGGGCATTTGAGCTGATGAGCTGACGCGGGTGGCATCATCATTGCAAAACTCCAAGCTGGTTGATTTGAACTGGTGGCCGACAGCTTTGCGAAACGAATCCAAAATGCATTTCACAAATATACACGTGCGCTGGATTAGTTGAGATATGTTAAGAGATCTGAATATTTTTTTCCTATATCCAGGCAAACCCTGGGAAGCCCTGGCAAACCCTGGCAAACCCTGGGAAGCCCTGGCAAACCCTGGGAAGCCCTGGCCAAAAAAATATCTGCAGTTCAGATATCTCCAGATTTTGTTTTCCACCTGATTTCCTCGTCCGCAGGGACATCCAGGGTCCTGCCAAGGCTGACGGCTGCAGGAGTTCAGATGCATCCATGGTTGTGCCAGGCTCGCTGCGACGCAACGGCATGGTCCCATGGGACCTGAAAGCCCATGGAAATCAATGGTTCATGCGTGCAACATGGTGCAAGTGCATGGGCTTAAGCCCTTGAGATATGTTAGGATCATTTCTTTTTTTTGCATTGGTCTAAATGTGTTGGGCACATGGTTCGCCACGATTTGCAGGTGGCTTCTGCTCAATTGCCTTTGATGTCCCTGGAGCCGGTGCTGAAGGCACCATCTGGAGAGGTTTCTTTTGTAGCTGAGCATCTGATCTCCTATCATCTCCTGCCTCATTTGCGAAATTCGGATGTCGTTTCCACAGAGGGGTACAACTGGATCAAGGTTTGCAGGGAAATGTTGGATCAACTCATTGGCAGTGTAGACTACCGTGCGCAAATTCTGACTTTCTTCATCATTAAGCACTTGGATGCGCTGGAGAGAGATATCGTTGGGATGGATCTGTCAGGACTTGTGCTTTGCGGGCAAACGGATGTCTCAATGCACTGCATTGGCTCATATTTGCGGAGACTTGATTTGGGAATTAATTGACTTTCAGTTTGGCAGTGAGAATGAAAGTGATGGTGTACGCCAGCATTGATCCAGCATGATTTTTCATCAGTTATCCATCATTTAACGTTACTAACCATTTTTTTCATCACAGCAATCAAAAAGTTAGACATATCTTCACCAGTTTGTTAATTAACCACCTTTTTTCATTTTTATCAGTTGGCCAGTTATTAACCATTATTAACCATCAAACATTCCTGGATCGTGGCGTGAAACTCAGCCGGATTTTGCTGCGGCACAGCTGTGACCTCAGCGAGGCTCATTGGCATCAACTATTTATTTGTCTCCGGAGTCGTGGACGGAATACAAAGTGGGGACCTCACGGAGTATGGCCATGCGCAGCTAGATTGTAAGCAGAGAACTTGGGATGTTGATGTTGTCAGATATCTCTTTGGAGTTTTTTGGTCGCATTTGATATCTTTTTGGACTTGGTATTTTCTTCACATCATTTCATTTCTTCGCTTTTTGCTCTGGCTCTTTCCAGTTTCAAGTATTCTTCAAGTATTTGCATTTTTCCATGGCGACAGGACTACTTCATGGCCTTAGAATGCTTGGAGACGCTAGCACCAAAGGGTGCCCTTTCCATCAGCAAGCTGGTGGCTGCCTTCGAGGAGTACTTGTAGCAGAATGGTTGAACAGTTTTTCGCTGCAATGACCTCCAATGAAAGTAGAAACGCAACGGCGACCTACGACGATCGACAATGATCATCAAAGATCAAAAGTCATCAACGATCATCAGCGATCATCATAGATCATCAACAATCATCAAAAATGATCAACAATCATCAAAGATCATCACCGATCATCAAAGATCATCAAATATCATCAACTATCAAGGATCATCACCGATCATCAAAGATGATCAGCGATCATCAAAGATCATCAAGAATCATCAAAAATGATCAACAATCATCAAAGATCATCACCGATCATCAAAGATCATCAACAATCATCAAAGTCATCAAAGATCAGCAACAATTCTCAACGATCATCCTTGGTTATTTTTCCTCACGTTCCTTTGCGTAGGTTTGCTTTCCTGCATGTGGCATTGCAAACTTCACTTGTATTTTTTTCTCCAGGAGGTGAAGGCACAGACAGAGAAGTCACCTGCCAAGGGCCCCCACGCTCCGGATGACTTAGCTGGATTGCGGCTCGGTTGAAGGGTGAGTATGACCGGGGTATGTGATTGCAGGGTGATCGCGAAGACAGAGGGTCTCCAGATGTCCTGCATGGCTTTGTGCAGCGACTAGTCATGCCTGTCAGGGTCGCCATGAGGCATCAGAGGAGACACGTACACACATACACACAGACCAAACCATGCTACACATTTGAGTCAGCATCCGCTTGTTTGATTCGAAGAGATGCCACGAAGTTAACTTCAAAGAGCCAATGTCAATCGAGGTGCATGCAGCAGTCCAGGTGTTAAATAGATAGATAATTAAATATGAATAAATATGATATATAATATATAAAAATATCTAAATAAATAAATAAATATAAATATATATATATATATAAATATTTGGTGATACACTCAGGGATGCTGCAGCTGCGCCAGGGACTCCTTCAGGGCCATCGGTGCACTGGACCGCACGGGCGATGGACGTCTGCACTTCTTCGAGTTTCTGGGTGCGATGATCGCGGCCGGGCGAATCCAGCAGCCAAGCAGCATTCCGAGTGTCCGAGCGCTGGGACGTGGGGACAAGCCGTGGGACAACCCATGGGACACCCTCAGAATAGATCAGAATAAAACCTTGTACGGTAATTGATAGAACTGGCAGTAAGGCTTACCTTGCCTTTGGAATGATTATTTTTCGTATTCACTTTTTTCCGATTCCAGGCAATGGTAATCACGCATATCTATTGATTGATCCACCATTGATCTCATTTCCTATCTATATAATCAGGTTTCAGTCGGCCTGATTCTATATGTCTATCCACCTATCGGTGTATCAACCTGTTAAACTATACCTATAGATAAATTCACACACACACATACACCATACATTTGTAGGGCTATGTGCACACACACGCATGTACATACACGTATATAAATGAATGAAAAAAATAAACACAAACACACACACACATGTATTTACTGTAAATATATTTAGATATATGGATAGGGCTGTATAATCATTTGTATGAATATCCATTTCAACACAGATATGTATCGATGCAGGGCTATGGATGGACACAATCTGACTGGATTCCAATGAAACAAGGTAGCTTTAGCATGCTTTAGCGGAGTTGGAAAGCATCATGCAGGCAGATGTTTCGATAGCAGGATGATCCTGCACATCAGGGCCATTGTTTGAACATCCGCAGCATGTGTTGGTGTTTGCTCGCAGCCCGGCGGAGGATTCATGACGCAGATGTTGCGGATGTGTTCGCGGCCTTTGATGTCGATCGTGATGACGTCATCTCTCAGAAAGATATGGAGAGCATCATGAAACATGACCAGGAGGCCTGGACCACCTTGCGGCTTTCGATATCCAGAAATTGGACTTAGCCAGTGAAACCACAAAGACCATAACAGAGAGGCGGAACTCTATAGAGATGATCAAGATACAAGTAGAAGTTGATGGCTGGATGGACGAACATGGATGAAAGCATGCTTGTCGAAAACAATTATATAGACCATGAAAATCCATGAAACTGCACTGAGAATCTGAATTTTGACACGTGCTGCGAAGTGCTTCAGGCCCTGCAAGCACTGAATCGACCAAGCAACGAGAAACTCGGCTTTCCCATCGACGATCGTGCTACCCTACTGGAAGCACTCAACAGGAATCTTGGTGTCGAGCCGCCGTCACAAGTCGAAGTGCTTCCAGTCACCAGCGCCAGGAAGCCAGAGTGGGCCGGTGAAAGGCAGTCGGCTCCCAGTCCTTTGGCAGCTGTGGCCCAGAAACCGGCCGAGGCGGGAACAGAAATTCCTAGTGCAAGCAGTGCATGCCTACAGCTACTGCAGTGCAAAGATCGGCCCAAAAGATACAATCTCTGGCGTAGAACCGATGGACAGGCGGCACCTCACCCTACAATGCAAAGATTGCTCAGCAAGGCTGGCAGGGCCATAAATGCACACCAAATATGTAATCAAATGATATCAAATGTAAATTTGTAACATACTATATGTCACTGCTCATTGCACATAAGCGGATTGGAAGAAATGGAATAGAAGAAATCCACTTGTGCAATTGTGTTGGCACGTTATGTCGTCCCCTCTAGGAGGATGCCAGCTTGAAATCCCCCGCCCAGGCAAAGCTGCACATGGAGTGGAAGGTCCCGCGACAGGTCGCTCGGTAGCAAAGAAGGCAGTCCAAGGCAGAGATGCATGGAGCATCAATGAGCATCATGGGGCCATGTGGGCCCCCCTAATCTTTCCCTCCTTCTCGTTAATTGATTTTAATATATTTTAATATCATATCCATCTCGATGCATCTCTATGCATCTTTTCCATCACATTTGCCACGGGTATGGTTGCACAACTGGCATCGGTTGACCTGTCGATTTTCTATCACATGATGCGACCTTGTCCATCGAGGTCGCCTATGAGGATGTGCGGAAAGCCGTGAAGTTGAAGAGTTTGAATCGCGGATGGCGGACACCGGATCCCTCACCTACCCGAGATGCTGACGCCGAGAAGGAGGGCGCTGCCTTGAAAGCAACGTGTTTGGCCGAGAAGTCGGGGAGTGTTTACTGCAGTATCATGCCAGTCATTGGCAATCACGATGATAGCTCCTGCAGTTACAGCATCCCTACCCTGTTAGCGCCCCAAAAATTGGGGGGACCTACGGTTTTGTAACTTACATTTTTTTGACCTCCGAAAATGTAACCTAGATTTTCGGACGTCATAGGAAAATGTAATTTTGAACCCCCCCACGTCCCCCCCACGTCCCCCCCAAGTTACATTTTTACATTTTTGACCCAAATGACCTGCGTAAATGTAATTTACATTTACGCAGGATTTTGCCCAAATGACGTCCGTAAATGTAATCTACGGAACCGAAGGTCCCCCCCTACTAACTGGGTGGCGATGTTACAGCATTTTGCGGTACTTCTTCGCTGATTTGGACAGCCATGACGCAAACACCACACACACACACACACACCCACACCCACACCCACAAACATACACACTCACACACACAAAACAAAGAAAAAACACACGCATTGATCCAGCTATGCATGGATTCAGCTGCAGCAAAGCTGAGTATGTCCAGATCAGTGAGACTTGATAACCAATCCTGACCAGATCTCATCAGTACACATCGAAACAGCTCTTTGCTGCAGGACAACTCAGGCTCTGCTTTGGATACTCGGCCATGCTCAGGTTGATTGAATTCACAGAGACGTTAAGAGCTCATGTGAAGCCAAAGAATCACCGAGATTTGCACAATTTGATGCTGTTTGATGTTGAATTCTGGCAATTCGATGAATGTTCACTGGGACTCTGGAGTTTCAATCTGAGTAAGACATCGCCCTCATGCTGGAAAGCGCGTTGTCAACCCAGGGGTCGCCGCGACACAGAATCAGCAAGATGGCCCAGAGCATGGTTCAACTATCAGATCTTGACTGGAGGAAAGGATCTCATGGTGAGCGTGCCTAGAAGTGATTTTTTAGCCGGAAACTCCTGCGGGTCGAAATCGTATCCTTACTTCGCCTCACCAATACAGGGAATTTGGTAACAAACGACAAACGATATGACCATTTTGACATACATGTATTTTGACCCGTGAATGGAGTGAGTAGATGTTTCACCATGTTCATCTATACTGTGCTTAGAGGTAAGCTGAAGTTCACTGTCAACGTGGCGTCCCGAATTTTCATCGACCTCGAAGCCGGTGATTTCTCCACAGCTGCGGGTGCCGTAAGCTGACGACCCCTGGCATAGAGTTCCAACTCCGCTGATGACGCAGCCATTTGCTGAGGCTGATCCCAGAGATCTGCAGCTGCACTCTCCAGCACTCGAAGAGCTGAATGAACCTTTGGAACTCCATGCCACTGACCGTTTCTCCCCTGGGCATTCAAGGGAGTGTCTGCGGTTTGACAGAAACTACTTTTTCTACAGCTGATTTTTTTTCTTTCAAATTCCAGATGTTTCTCGTTGCAGGCGGATCGTGGCACAGGTTCCCTAGGCTGTCTTCAGTTCTTGTTCTCAGAGCGTTTGGAGCCAAAGAGCGTTGAAGGATGTTGGGCCAGTGATCCTTGCAACGAGACTCAGCTGGTTTTGCCTTTACGAGGCACCTCTTCCAACGGTCAATTGGCCAAGCCTCTTTTGCAGCTCCGTCAGTTTACACATGCAGAGTGGCCAGGGCATTTTGATGCCCGTCATCCATGCTGCGGTGTGAGAAGTTGCCTGCTCCCTTTGAAGCATTCTGAAATTGCCCCACTAGCAAGGTGAACGGTGAACAGATTGGGCCCATAACATCTTGTGACCAAACTAGTGCCAAGGGTGGCAGCATCCAGGCAGAAGGCTGCTTTGGCAGAATCTGCCAACCACAGAATTTCTTAGCCAGCAGCGGTAGCGGGCAGATGGCAGAGAAAGAAGCAGGGTTGGTCTCGTCAAGCTTTGAGTTGTCTCACTGAGCCCTGAACGCTTGATATGCCCCTGGCATTTTTCTTTGATGTTTGCAGCTTCACACAAGCTTTGCAGTATGAGGTTCAACATCACGGGAAAGACCAGAATCATCGAGCTTCTGGCGCCTACTTCGAGGCATTGCGGCGGAGCTGTATTTTCTCACTCATGACTCATGACACATTGCAGCATTGCATGCGGCAATTGTGGTCAGTTATGTTTTTTGACTGGTGTATTACCCTCAGAAACTCTTGGCAAACTGGTGCCACGTAGCTCAGGATGATCAGGGACCAGTTTGAGGAGTGAAGAGATGCAGGCAACGGCTGGCGGACTGCAGGACATGAGGGCAGCTGCAAAATGCATAGTGATGTAGGGTTTGCCAAGATTCTGACTTCTGGTTGCAGCTGATTCATCAAGCTTGCCAAAGGCTTTGACAGGTTGACCACATAGATGCGGAAGGGGGGGGAAACTTACGACTACAGTAGTTTTCCTACGTGCTCCTTAGCCGCTCATGCCTCGTTTCATTTCAGTTCAAGGCATCCTGTTGTGCCGGTTGCGAAACGCCAACGCAAGGCTGCTTGCAACATGGTAAAGGCGAAACATTTTGGATCGAACTTGGATCGGGCCTTGTGGCATCTTGTGGCTCAAGCTTCCGGTGCATTTCAATGAAGAACAAAGATTAACAAAGATAAAGATGTTGAGCTTCAGACATTTTTGACCCTGGTGTTCTGATGACTTTGGCGATGGCTTTTCGGGCGCCGCCAATGGTCCTACAGGCAGTGATTCAGATAGGTGTATACCTCAGCAACCAAGCATAGTACACAGCATAGGTGCATAGAAAATCAGATCAAAACACATGCACGCCCACGGATACATGTATACATTGAACACCACAAAGCAAATAGATATGATAAACATGGGTTCCTTCGTCAGCTTTGACACCAACAACCTTCGAAGAAACACCGCGCGGCGGTGACGGCCGAGATGCATCACTTGCGCTCCACGGATGGTCACGGAGAGCGAGAGGCGAAGTAAACCAGGTTGGAGCCTGGCAGCTTGGACGGTGCCACGACCACTGTCCCCATGACATGTTCAGTCAATGTAAGGTATGTAAGTTATGTAAGTGATAGTAAATTGTTGCAACCACAGTGAAGATACAGGTGGCAGATGATACATCATTGTAAACTCTAGTGAAGTGTAGAACTATAATAAACCAGGTGGGAAACCCATTTTCGCCTCAAATAGCTGTTGATTTAGCTTCCAATACGGATCTCCTACTAGGTCACCATCAGATTCCCCCTATTTGCAAACGATGGGCTGATGATGGCTGAATACTTCCATGTGCAGTTCCAGCAGTGTCATTAGCCATAATTATCATTATTGATTGCACTATTCTTGACTAGTATTGGTCGTTGTAGATCATGATTGGCTACCAAGATAGCAGTTTTATCATTAAGACAATCCGACCTATAATCATTGCTCTTAAGATCTCGTACGATACTTTTTGTAAATTTTTGAACCAAAATCATGCCTGGCTGGCAAGCGCCGAACCCAGGCCCGGGACGCACCACGTGGCCGCAAGAAGCAAGGCTGGGAGTGCCCAGCGCCCTCGGTTGAGGAGCTCGGCGGTGAGGGTGGCTGGTGGTTGGGAGCGAGGCCAGGAGCCAGGTATCCCCTGGGTATGTCAGGATATCTCCAAATCGTTTCGTAGGGAAGCTCACGAAGCGTCAACTAACTCAGGTAGCGAGTTCTCAGATACATTTGATGCTTTTGATGGTAACTCGGGTGACAACAAGATATTTGAGGGTGATGGTAAAGCTATCCATCCTTGAACATTGATTTCATGATGGTGACTCACTCGGGTAACAAAAAAAGCCGTATTTGACGCTCAGCTAGTTCAGATAAATCAGTGGTTCATTATGTTTGTTGATCTACGTTGATCTCTCGGTGAAGTGCTTGGCGGTTCAGGACTGGGAGGACTACAAAGAGTGGCTCCAGCAACAGGACTCCGCTGATGTCCTTGGGACGTTGCCGACGTTGCATGCCACAGCACTGCAGTCGCTCGCCAGGAACGCAAGCAGGAACTCCCATCCGGGCCACAGATCTTCTTGGCAGATGTCTCCCTGCTGTTCCATCAGGTGCCTTCCAATGCCTTCCAATCAAAGGCAAGAAGTTCGAACAAAGGAAGTAAGAACTACAATGAACTACATCAGAAGCCAGTGACTACGTCATGATGAAGTCATCACAGAGTCAATAAGAAGCCAGTGACTAAGTCATGATGAAGTCAAAGTCAAATCACATGCTTTGGCAGACTTGGGCACTGAGAAAGTGCAGCATCACAGATTTCTACAGGACCAGGATGTCAAGCTTCCTTGGATTCACCGGGTGAAGTGCGAATTGCCACGCCGAGTGGGGCGCCTCTCTGGCGACTTGCCAGTGAAGGCAAGCTACATAGGCAGGTGATGAAGTACTGTCAGGAACAATTCTTGAGATTTGACACCAGTTGACACCAGTTGACTCCAGTGAACCTCGTACCTGGTCCCATTATGTCCCATTCAATTGTTCTGATGAGTGAGCTGCTGAGAACTGCTTGAGCCACGTTGCAAGATTTTGCAAGTGATATGTAGGCTTCGGGATGGATGCGGCGGCAGAAGGCTACGAAGTGTTCAAAAACGCCATGGCTGAGATCGGGATTCTGCTGTGCCGACATGTTCACAATCCTCCCAGTCGCCGCTTGGCTGAGCATTCTCGGGTCAAGATCAAGTATCTCGAGTATTGCCAGTAGACTCGATCTCTGTAGGCTCACTAAAGATCTCACCAGGCAGTTTCGCAAGTGCACTGCAGTACACGTCAGTTCCCCATACGCTACATTTCATCTTCATATTGACCTTCCTGTACGCAGTTGAGACTGGCGTCTAGGCTTTGAGCTGGCACACTTGGAGCAATCCGACCTTGTCTTCGTGGATCGTGGGGACAGGAAGCGTTTGTGGGAGACACTGGGGACAGACATTGGAAGCGAGGTAGCTGAGCATGTGAAGTGGCGCTACTTGCAAGGCGCTGGCAACATCTAGCAACGGCAGGAGAATGGAACAGGGATGAGCGAGGAACAAACAGGACAAACCTGACATGTTCCCACATCAGTCGTCATGCCTCATCATAGTCATGACTTTCAGATGTAGCACTGTACCAGACTCGGTTGACATCGGTTGACTATGTTGAACTTTGATGGCAACAGTACCTTCCAAGCTTTCACTGCATGTTGGCGCAAGCTGTGTTGGAACCATTGCAGCAACCGAACAGGTGCTGTCATCATCGCGGTCGGAGAATCTATGACGCTGCTTGGGGAGAAGTCTTGGTATTGCTCCAGGGACATGGTGATTCCTTTCAAAGGTCTTTGGGCATTGAATCAGAATCAATCAGATGTGTAAGATTGCGTAATTGCGTAATTAAGTACGACTTTCCGACAAGCCTCAAACTAGCGGGTTTTCTGATATCTGATCGCTCCATTTCCGTTTGGATTCGTTTGTCTTTTTCGCTGTTTCTCCTCGGTTTGGGCATGCACATGCCACATTTGGGTGTGATGCTGAGGTTGGGGCATTTTCCCCCACATCATTGCACCAGAAGATGGGACTGACATGGAAGATTTGGTCGAGCAGTTGGGTGGTGCTGGAGTGGTGGTTCTCGGGGTCCACAACGGTGGCGGAATGATTTTCAACAAGGATGGCCTCGTCGAACCCGTGCGGCAAATGATTCAGGACATCTCTGAGGGTTTGTTGATCATGGGGCATGACAAGGATGTACCAGCACAAGGAGAGGAACTGACATCTCCCAGGGTCTCTATGTTGGCCTCTTGGTTGCTGCGTGTTGCGGTTTACTATGTTTATTCTGGGGGTATGAGCCAAGCAACTGTTCAAGAGAATGGGAGCAGAGATGATCAGAGTACTTGAGATTGCTGATAGGCTGATATGCCATGCCAACCTCACAGGAGTACCGCTGGGACTGGCAATCAAGCAGCGTCAAGCAAGCGCTGCTGCTGGGTCCTCCCAGAAATACTGGTCTGATATGCCCTCTCTATGCAGCGAGTCGGGAGGCATTGGAAGATGATGAACTTCAAGACGTTTATGCCTATGCGCTCACCGCCACTGAAGAAGAAGAGGAGGAGCGTTTGATCTCAAAGTTCGACCCTTTCGACAAGTGGGTCACACTGCAAACTCAGCAGGACTTTTCACAAGCGGCCACGGTCAAACTTGGGAAACATAGAGGGGGGCCATGGGGGGCCTATGATGAGTGTACATATTTACAAAGCGTGTGTCAGGGTGTGACTTCAGGAGTTGGATGCCTTGAAAAGGCAGGGAAACGAAGCATTCAAGGCTGGAAAAGCAGATTTGGCCTTCGTTCACTACAACCAGGCGCAGGTGCCTAGGGACGTGACAAGCTGTGACAACATCTCGCGAATTCTCGCGACCTTCGCGTTTGATCGTGTTTGGACTCTTCCTTGGGAGTTGTGCTGGAGTGAACCACTCAATCACTCAATCACCTCACATTCTCTGTTCGGACGGTTCAGTTGGCTGGACCATGCTGGACCATGTGATCAACTGCCCCCAGGCATTAGAAGGTGACGTCAATCAAATGCACCGTACTTGATCAGAATGCAATGCAACATCATTCCAACATGAAACATCTCGTTGGTTCATAGACATGATTAAATCAATGAAGTCCTATAGACATTGAAATGTTTCTGATTGTTTCTGCGGTGGCAGGTGCTTCTCTCCAGCTCCTCGCAGCCTTGGATCGAGCTGCCGGAAGACTTCAGGAAGGAGCTCCAAGTCCTCCAAGCACCGCAGGCGCGGGAGGATGCTTGGTGAAGTGTGTCGTCTTGAGCTTGAGATACTTGGGACATCTTGGGACATCTTGGGACATCTTGGGACTGCCATGTCGTGATGAAGATGCTTGTCATGGCTTATTGTATCTTATTGTCTTAATCTTGAGATGCTTGTCATGACGGCCGCCTGTCCGTAGGGTTCGAGTTCGGCAGACTTGAAACTGGAGAAGGACGCATACAAGGCAAGGTGTGGATTTGGCAAGCGGCTCATTCCGCAGAATGCAGTGGCACATGGCAGGCATCCACCATCCAGCTCTCTTTGCTTCTGAACATTTGCGCCTGCAGCCTTCTGGCCTACAGCCAGGATTGTTTGGACCAACTATCTCAGCAGATCTCAGCATCAGATGCATCAGCAGTCTCATGCCCCTTGCAACTCTCGACTTGAGTTCATTTGAGCCCAGGACGCCCGAAGAAAGGACGAATGCGACTCGCAGGAGCCTTTCAAGTTGCATTTACCAAGTGCGTATTACAAGTGAAGAAGAAGATTCAGAAGCGAATACGAAGCAGCTTTAAACTGTTCACAGGTACTGTGTGCAAGTCGTTTGCCAGTTTGATAATCAAGCAGTCAGGAGAAATCGGAAGCGCAGCCGGCTCCTGATTCCATGATGTTAGTGGAGGTGAAGGACAATCTCGTTCTGGCCTTCAGGCCCGGTACCTTATCTGTTTACGGGAGTGCATCAAATGCTAGCAGGAAGGCAAGCGCATGTTTCGTGTGCAGGAGAAGGTTTTTTCAACCGTTTTAGTCAGTTTTATTCTATCTTCTACATTGTCTTCTATCAATCTTCTATGATTTTCTTAGTCTAATTATCTTGCTCAATCTTCTTCTATCTTCTTCTTGTTTCACATTTTCCAAGTTGGACTTTGCTTTGTCCATGTACTGCCAGTCGCGCCGCGCTGGAACATCCCCTTGTCGCAGGGCGGCCAACGCGGCTTTAAGGATCTCCCTGGCGCGGTCTGCGAAGGCGATGGGGTCTCAGTCGTCAGAGGGGTTCGGCCCAGATATTCCAGTGGATAACCACTACTAGCCATCATTCACCATCATAAATAGCCACTTTCTCAAGTAATAAGCTAGTTATAAACCAACAATTGTTCGGCACACCCAATTGGTGATAATATTTGGTTCGATTAATCTCTGTGAAACAAACAATTCGGACAATTGGTCTTTTAATCGTCTACCTACATGGTCCGAATTCAGAATTTCTAGTAATAAACCAAGCATTTTTGAGGGTCCCATGCTCATAGTGGATGCCACTGGGATGCCTATAGGAGTAGCTACCCCGGAGATCCAAGTTCCAAGATGTTCCAAGGCACCGTGCCAGGCCTGGTTTCGCCGAGCCATGGCCTTTGAACAGATGAGGGACTACCGCAACGCCGTCTTGGATTTGGAGGAGGCGAGGCAACCATCAGCTGCGATGACACTGATGGATGGACCAAAGCCTTACAGGTTTCGGGACATTTCGGGACAGGAGATGAAAGCTAAGATATGAATATGTATATATATATATATATATATATTTATAGACTATAGATTAATGCTACGATTTCCAAGGCTGACCATGTTTGATGGGAAAACAGTGGAAAGCTGGCGGGAAATGGATCCCCCACTCGGTGCCTGTGGACAAACACCACGTCCAAAACCATCCACTTTTGGAAGCACCCACTGCCGCTGAATGGTTGGATGATACCTTCCAGTACTGTTGGTTGATGTAGCCATGCAGCCAGGCGCTCCTCCGTGAACCTGGAGACAAAACCATCACGAAGAAAAGAAATGAGATGAGGGACTTGGCGAGTTTGTGCCTGAGAATGTTCTGCACTTTAGATAAACAGAGGCGATGCGGCTGAGATATGTCATCCAAACAGAACATGGCCGAAGAAAAGGTCCCACAACCGTGCTCTATTTGCGTGACTGCCAATAAGTTCAGGTCAGGTGGCGGAGAACATGTACTATGCGCGGCACAAGGCTCCGGTCACAGTTCCTTTTAAGCTTTGCACTCGCTTGATAGGCATCTCCAACTGATCATGTGTCCATTCATGTCTGATGTCAAGCGCGCAATGCATGGCTGTGTGGGATGTGTATGATTGTATGGATGTGTGCATTTTTTGGGTGACATCATCACATCATGGAAGTTTGGCCCTGCAAACCTCTTGCCTATCGCATCCTCCCAGAGGAGCTGGACGTGCAAGAGCAACGACTGAAATTGGAAACACGCCGGTCCTTGCATTTGCGTGGCTACCTTGGAGTGGAGGCTCGGTTGTTCACGAAGGCACTGCCACGTTTTAGCCATCTCAGCTAGAGAAGCGGCACATTCCCCTGAACATCCTCAAACATCTTGAGCCAAGTTCTGGGCAGATCACTGTTTGAAAGACGAGACAATTAAACACATTTAAGCCTATACTTTGTGGGGCTTGTTGCTGAAGCCAGCCAGTAAGGACAAGTACGATGACAAAGATGGGCAGTTTGCAGTGCAGCAGCCGCTGGCGAGAGTTGTTGATAGCACTTTAGAGGCGACGACAGAGGGACTCGCCATCCACAATGGGCAGCCATGGCAGATAGAGGGGACAACCCAACCCACAAAATTGAACACTCTCCAGACAATGTCTCTACAGCGACGTTAAAAATAATCCGCGAAGCAGTGAACCAATCTTGAAACAGAGAGTGTTTGTTTGAATGTTTCAGTCAGTGTATCTGATTTCGGTTTTGTCCCGTAGCCGAGGGCCAGATATCGAACTCACCTGATCAGCTGAACTGTTGCTAGTGAGATACTGTATACCGACCGTCGGAGTCAATGCATCATTGCACTTCGAACGGCTGACGTAGCACTTCACATGGGGTTGGTGGATACTGAACTGGCGGACCAAATGAAGGTAGGAAGGAAAACAGAATCCAAACGAAGGTGGAAACACGAAAGACGGGCCCATACCAAGTTGAAAGAACGACATCTTGGACTCGCGGACCCCATGAGGGACCCTTGGATGGGAGTCATAGAAAGCAAGGCGCCATGAGTGTAGCACAGGGCAGACCGAAGGCACAGACCTATCAAGATGGCATAGGACGGACATGGGACATTGGTTGACAAAGGATGGCAATTCAGATGAAACCAGGTGGGCCTGATGCTGTACATTGCAGTACTTTGTCAATATCCTTTGTTACTATCTGTCATTGATTGGGGATATTGGGGTGGAGTTCGTTGACATATTTGACATGGGCGAGATGTTTTCTGCTAGGAATTTTGGCGAATGATTTTTGTCGATGGCGTCTCAAGTTGACTCGGATGTGATGATTAGTTGATGCATGTTGATGCATCCATCAGAGAAATGAAGCAGCTGACAAGGGTGGGGCTACAGGGGATTGCCAGGGGAGTGGCATGGAAGGGTGCTGAGCTGTGTAGGAGGTGGATGGGCGAGTTTCTTTGCGAGCCCCTGTGATGGCAGCGGCAGGAGGCGCCATCTTCACACACATGCGTTGTGGACGTTGGAAGCTCAGAAATGAGCCATTGAAATTCTGAAACTATCCTTTCTTTGAATCCTTTTCGGTTCTTTTTGGGTCAAGATCTTTCAGGGTTCACCTATACAAAGGCTTCGCCATTATGGGCGTGAGCTAATTGGTAGCCATGGTGGCCATGGGATGGGATCCAGGTAGCCCATGGGATTCCCATGGGTGCCCACAGTGAGTGCAGGTGGGAGTTCTTAGTGCAACGAAGCGGTGGCCTGCGCATTCTCTGCATCGAAGATGTGGATCTGGGCTCCGGTTCCCTGGAATGGCTTTGCAAAGGCTTACGAAGTCACCAGGTGCGCCCAGCAGACGTTTGTCGGGGCCCATGGGTGCCCCAAAATGGTTGGTTTATTGCTATGGATGGTAATGCAAAGGATGATTCGGGGGTCCCCGATTTTGAGAAATGCCTATGTTGGATGATGTTGGTAGAAATTATTGCGTTTTTTTAATCCTTCCGAATAAGGGCTAGCCTGACAGCACGCCCGTGGTGCACGGGGAACACACATGGTAAAATTCTGAATTCTTCAGCCATTTTGGAAGGCCGTTGCCATCCATTGACATCCTGTCAGGAGATTCAGGCGTTGCATTTCACTGGCGTACATTTGGGCCCGGCTGGCTCTAAGATGATGCGAAATGTACTGGCGCAGAATAAGTCTTTGATTGACATCAAGCTTGTTGCTCGGACTCATTTAAAGAAAGAGTTAGTTGCTTTTTGAATTTTTTTGATGCTTTATTTTGTTTTGTCGTTTCTGACGCTGTTTCCTACACTGCGTTGCACAATGTTGCACAACTCCTTCGGAAGGACAGTTGCGGCCTTTTGGATGCGGGAATGGCAGAGCTATCAGACGGGCTGATGGACCATTGCGGTCAACTGGAATTCTTATCTCTTCGTCAAAATTTGTGGCTTGCTCTCACATAGTGAAACTTGTCGTGTTCTCATTCGTTTTCTTGCTCTTGGTCTCCATTGCAACTTCGAACCCGAACTACACCCTCATTTGTCTTGAGCCTCAGGATCACCTCAAGAAAATTGAGCATCTCAGTTGCATCAAGCCGTTTGCCGAACAGCATGCAGAATGCCCAAGCTGACGAGGTAAGCTGGTTGGTGCCTTGTGCCGCGAGGAGGGCCTTCCATTAGGCTCAAGCCATGCCCTACGTGTCCATAGCTCTCCTGGGCTCCCCTCATTTATCTGTCGCTACAGGTCCCCAAACCGTACCCTGTTACATCCTGGTACCTGTGGCACCTGGTTCTGCATGCCCATTGTTTACTTCACTCCCTCCCTTGTGACATGCACGAGCTGCGCCAGGCGAGCTTGACCTCTCGGAGAATCCTCTGGGCGTGGACGGCGCGAAAGAAGTGGCAAAGGCGTTGAGCTTCCTGGTGGCACTGTGAACCCACAGCAGCTGAGCGAAAGGAGGAGAAGACTGCGTAGCCGTAGGCGCCGTAGTTGTGGAGATCCTTTTGCTAGGCAACGATTGCATAGGAATGCATAGTGGTCTCGGGATGTGTGCTGTTCTTAGCCGGACATGAAAAAACATAACATATTGGTTCAAAGTCAGCGAAGCGCACACAGACACACACACCACACCAGATGCATCACACGCGCACACAAGTGATATGATAATGTATGATAGCGTATCCGAAATTTCATAGTATCCATACATCGAATGCTGCATGTGTAAACGCACATCCAGGTGATACATGTCCGAATCATACCACATCACATCACATCGCATCGCATCATCACATCACATCCTGCTACAAAGTTGCTAATTATGCCTTTGACATCGTTTCACCAACTCATGATTTTATTTGCACAAAGTCCATTTCGAGCCGCATCGTGGTGGTGGTGGTGGTGGTGGTGTGGGCAGTCGTACAAAGTGCCAGGTTCTTCGCACAATTTGCGTGTTCTTCGCCTTCAGGAGAGCCGTAGCCATACAGCGTCAGCTGTTTCAGTGATTTGGACTACGCAATGCGAAGTCAAGTAGCATTTTGGTGAAAGGAGGGTCAGGTGATAGGCAGTAAGAGATTGCACGTGATGTAGGACTGCCAGTTGGACTTGGCGGCTTTTTGGAGGCTTGTCCTGACCTCAGGCTTCATAGAATTGGCCTGCCTGAATTGGCCTTCTCCATTCGTACTTCTGTTTCTCGACCTTGATCAAATTGGGCCCACTCGATGCTGTTTGGCTCTTGGTTTTGCATCATCATCATCATCATCATCATCATCATCATCATCATCATCATCATCATCATCATCATCATCATCGTCATCGTCATCGTCATCGTCATCGTCATCATTCATCATTCATCATTCATCATTCATCATTCATCATTCATCATTCATCATTCATCATTCATCATTCATCATTCATCATTCATCATTCATCATTCATCATTCATCATTCATCATTCATCATTCATCATTCATCATTCATCATTCATCATTCATCATTCATCATTCATCATTCATCATTCATCATTCATCATTCATCATTCATCATTCATCATTCATCATTCATCATTCATCATTCATCATTCATCATTCATCATTCATCATTCATCATTCATCATTCATCATTCATCATTCATCATTCATCATTCATCATTCATCATTCATCAATCATCATTCATCATTCATCATTCATCATTCATCATTCATCAATCATCATTCATCATTCATCATTCATCATCCATCATTCACCATTCATCCATCATTCATCATTCATCCATCATTCATCATTCATCATTCATCATTCATCATTCATCATCCATCATTCATCAATCATTCATCATTCATCATTCATCCATCATTCATCATTCATCATTCATCATCCATCATTCATCATTCATCCATCATTCATCATTCATCCATCATTCATCATTCATCATTCATCATTCATCATTCATCAATCATCATTCATCATTCATCATTCATCATTCATCATTCATCATTCATCATTCATCATTCATCAATCATCATTCATCATCATCCTCATCATCATCATCGTCATCGTCATCCTCATCATCCTCATCGTCATCCAGCATCCCCCCCAGGTTCCCGCCCTGGCAGTTGGGTCACCCATGTCAAGCTCGTGGTCCGAGGTGGCCAAACTCGACAATGATCGGCCGCTGACCCACCTGGATCTGCGGGTGAATCCCATCGGCCCCGGCACCCGGCGGTGCTGGCGTGGGACCATGGCACCCAACATCCGTTGTGAGGCCGGGAAGATCGGAAGCATTGAAGCAGCACTTGAAGCAGCACTTGAACCAGCTGGTGTTTTCACCATGTTTTTAATATCGTGGAGTGATTTGGTTGGAATGACTGCTATGATTGAGTCTGGCAATGGGATCATAGGCATCCGCTAGCTTTGGACCCCGTGTGATAGCTCAGCATTCTTAAGCTTTTGTGTTTTTTTTTCATTTTCATGCGTTTTCCATTGGAGGTGATGCTGTCCGAAACTTGCTTCAAGAAAGTGGGAGACAGTCGGTGGGGGATATTGTGCGCAGATGTGGCGTATGGCAGGACCGTTTATGCCATGCCATATATGGACGGTTGATGGCGGTTGCTTTTTCTAAATGTTGGACTGTTCAATGTGTTTTCCTTGCCATTGATAGTTTCTTCCCAAGACCAGCGGATAGGGCAATCAATTCTTGCAATGCATCTTCTTTTGTTCCACGATTTTTCTTGTGAGTTTTCTTCCAGGTGCCTCCCGTTGTCTCTTAAACCTGCCGCTTCTTTCCTCAAGAGAGCTTGTGCTCCAGCATGATTTCTTGTTTGGGCCTTTTGGGGCATTGTCTTCAACTTATTTGCCTGTGCCTCGGTACAGAGATCCTGTTCCACCATGCTCCACCAATATTTTGAGCTTGCTTCCCATTGTTTCCCTTTGGGACCTTGCTGCGACGCCTGGTTTTTTACTCGCTTCCGCCGCCTGTTCTACATGCTTATCATCATCTATATAGTCGTCCTCATCACGATCAATGATTACATCCTCACCCGTGATCACCATGAGCTATCATCATTAATATCGTTACAACACATTACAACACATTACAACACATTACAATCATCATCATCATCATCATCATCATCATCATCATCATCATCATCACCATCATCAATCCCCAATCTTTATTATCCAAACTATTACATCATCTCAACTCACCTCCTCTTTTGAAAGGCATCATCATCAATCATCGGTCATCCAAACCACACTACCTCATCGTAAATGACCTTCTCTTCCTATAGGGTCTTTATTCTTGAAACTCTTGCCGCAGCCTTGCGCGGTCCATGTGTGAATGATAATTTTAAGGGCTGATACTTGACAATGGTTTCAGATAAGGATTTGGGTGGCTCATGGTGGTGAATGATGTACTGGGTAAATGGTAGGGGATGTTTATTGTCAATCTTGATGGTTGATTTTTGTTGAATGACAACAGTCAAGAGCAATGGGCAATCACATGGTGAATGGTTCATGGTGATGGTGATGGTCGTGCAGTGTCGTTGTCATCCCATCCCAACACCCCGACCTCACCCCATTGAGTTGGTGAAGTGAGTCGTTTTCAGGTTGGAAGTGAGGCCCTAGCCATGGTTTGTCACTTGTCTCTCGATGTTCTTCCATTGAATCTTACTCCCCTAGCCGCCTTAGCCACTGTTTCTTCGGTTCAGAAATTCTGTTCCACGACATTTTTCGAGTCTGTGTTTGCTGTCCAGCCGGCGTCCTTTGCTCCCCATGTGTGTTGCTGTGTTCGAAATCAGATCCTGTTCCACCATGGTTCCCTGTTGACGCCTTGTCTCCCACTTCTAGCCCTTGATTTCAAACTTGAAAAAAGCAATTGATTCCTTAGGCAAACTGCCTGGACGCAGTTGATTTCCTTTCATGTCAGCAAAGTTGACAGGGATGCCGCATTCCTCGGCTAAGCTTTGGGTCCAGCTGCGGGCAAACCCCCTGGACGCCCTGGCCAAAAAATGCCTGGACGCCCTGTCAAAAAATACAGACGTTCTGTTCCGCAATGACGAAACAAAAACAAACAAAAAAACTGGTCGGTTTTTGGTTCATCGGAAAAGGTACTAGTTCCCATCTTGTTCCAATGGCTTTGGCACCCTGTTTGCCACATTTTGCCACAAGTCTTTGGCAGTTCCCATTGAGGGTCTTGTTTCAATGGTCAATGTGCTGAGGACACGTTGTCTCGCGCATGTCTCCTACTTGTCTCAAGCATGGAGGTCTTAATATATCTGGCAGCCTTTGGTCCTGGAAAAGAGAGCTGCGTTGCGCTGGGTAGGTGACAGTAGATGGTTGGTTTCTCAGTGGCTTGAAGCTCTCCTTTGGTTCTCTTCGGGCCATATGGCCATAGTCATCTCACACTGATAGAGTCCCTTCAGTCTGTCATTTCTGCGACGCCAAAGAAGGCTTGTTCTTCCTCCTTTCTTCTTCCGCCATCTTGAAGATCTTGAGATTCGTTTTTTTAGTAAATTGGTTGGATAGTATGTCATTTGTGGATACTTATTATTGTTTCTGTTCAGCGCTTTGGCTTTGAATTTGTCAGATTGGTTCTTGTCAAATCTTGTCAATTTCTTTGCTGAGTATGAGTTCCATATAACTGATTAATAAGCTGGAATTTGAAATTTGTGTCAACCCACGTTTTCTGTTTGCTACTTTTGTACTTCTGCTGTCGTTGCCAGTTGCTAGATCCATATACATATACCTGTAAATATATGAGCGTATACGCGCAATTTGTTTATTCTAATTTTGCAACTGTTTAGGACTGCATTGCGTGCTTCACCTAACAGCTTAAGAGCACGTATCGGTTCTCCGGCGATTCTGCTGTCACCTGGTACAAGCGTTTTAATTTCCGTTTTCTCCTCGTATTCATCTATCCATATCAATCTGATTCTCTAGAATCTTCCAGTTTAGGGTTCCTAATCTCTTTCAATCTGATCATTCTAACGATTCTAGTATTCTGTTCTGATGGTTTTGTAGCATCCTCAACTTCTGCTTCACCATTTTTTTGGGCTTGTTGCCATGAATGAGAACGAAATTGACCAACGTCGCCTCCGCCATTGCTACACATAATCTTATGACATGCTAGGTTTCTCAGGAGATCAGGCCTGCTTGTCTCCAGTTCAGCTATCACATCGAACATCATGGGACTGAGGACCGCCCATTAAAAGCACGGCAAGACGTAGCAGAGCCAGCAGAGCAGACTACGTCGTTTCCACTCCCCCGATGGTGGGTTTGAACAGGGAGACGCTTGGCAGCTTGACCGTCGCTGCTCGCACTGAAGCATCGTCATCATCGTCGAGAGCAGGGCTTGGACTTCTCCTCTCCTTCCCAGGAGGAACAGGAGGCCATAGGAGGCCTTGGTCTCTGCCGTGCGAGGAAAAGGTGGCCCCGTGGATGCCTCGCCTCTGTGGGTAGCTGTTTCTTGCTGCTTACCCTGGAAGTGCCAAACGACAAGTAGTAACTAAGTAGTACCAGTAGTACCCGGGCAAGCCGGGGGCGGAAGTTTCCCAAGGTCAACCACTATAAGATCAAAGAAAACGGTGGCCTATAATTCAGAGGCAAAAGTGCCTATAGTTTGTTGGAATGGTTCTTTCAAAAAATTGTGCTTCCTGTTGCGCGACAAAACCACCACACAAAACCACCAGCACAAAACCAGCAAAACAAGACCACCACACAAAGCCACCAACACAAAACCACCAACGCAAAACCACCAACGCAAAACCACCAGCGCAAAACCACACAAAACCACCAACACAAAACCACCAACACAAAACCACCAACAAAGCCACCACACAAAACCACCAACAAGCCACCACACAAAA